>PVKS010001581.1:0-137724 GCA_004027875.1 Aplodontia rufa | reverse complement strand
GTTTATTTTCTTCATCTTTGCCATTCTGACTGGTGTAAGGTGATATCTTAATGTGGTTTTCATTTGCATTTCTCTGATTACTAAAGATTTAGAGCACTTTCTCATGTATTCATTGGCTTGATCAATGTCCTCTGGTGAGAAGTCTCTATTTAGGTCTTTGGCCCATTTATCAATTGGGCTGTTGGTGTTTTTGTAGCTGCCATTTTTGAGTATTTTATAGATTCTGGATATGAGACCCTTGTCTGAGGAATCATAGTCCATGATACTCTCCATTTCTGTAGGAAACCTCTTGACTCTTTTGATTGTTTCCTTGGCAGTACAAAAGCTTTTTAGCTTTATGACATCCCATTCACTGATTTTTGACTTTACTTCCTTCACTTTCGGAGACCTGTTGAGCAAGTCTTTGCCTACTCCTAAGTGTTGAAGTGTTGGACCAATTTTTTCTTCTATCAGTTGAAACGTAGCTGGTTTGATACCAAGCTCCTTGATCCATTTTGATTTGATTCTTGTGCAAGGAGAAAGATATGGCTCTGATTTTAACAATTTGCATCTATAAACTCATTTAACTTTCACAACAGTTTTTCAATGGAGCTTCTAATAAACAAATGTCCAATGATATTTTAAAACAGGATTGGCCAATAAGCAACATTCTTAGTATCAGCTTCCACGAAGTGATTCAGCTTTGTGGAGGCCAACTGTCTAACTCCAGAGCCCATATTATCAGGTCCTGCCATGTCCAATACTGCAGGTTTATGCACAGATTACTTAATCTAGCTTTCAGGTCATTCACAATCTGTCCAAAATTGCTTTTCTTTTTTTTTTTTTTTAAAGAGAGAAGGACAGTGAGAGAGAGAGAGAGAATTTTTATTGAGTTTTTCACATGGCTTTCATTGATCTGACATTTAATTGTGTACATGGGTGCTGGGATTTAAACCCGTGTACTTGCACATGCCAGGCAAGCGCCGTAACCACCGAGCCACCTCTCCAGCCCCGCAAAATTGCTTTTCAAATTGTATCTCTGACTACTCTCTTTAATCAACAGTTCTCAAGTTAGGATCAAGAGATGTTAATAAGTGCCTCTGAGAGGCTGGAGGGGTGATCGGAGTGCTTGCCTGGCATGCATGAAGACCCTGGTTCCAGCCCCAGCACAGCATACACAATTATGTGTCAGAAAAATTAAAACCAGGTGCAAATCTAAATAAGATTCTCTCTCTCTCACTTTCCCTGTCACTCTCTTAAAAAAAAAAGTGCTACTGAAAGAAAGTTAGTTTATAGGCCCACATTAGCATGAAAAAGTTCCTTGTAAGATTAACCAGAAATCCACATAGTAATGAAATGTATCTTTTAAGAAAAACTCCTCTAACTTATGCAATATCAGAAACCTTTCTCATTTTTTTCATGCAGTACGTTACGAGACTAGAGCTCTTCCTGGAACACAGCTGGGAAAGGGATATTCCTTTCTCTGGTGAATTGTTCTCACTGAAATGCCCAGCAGTGTCTCCCTGTTACATTCATTTGGTAAACAGTGAAGGCACCCTTATTACTGCTGAACACTTGATTTGCTCACTCTTATTTGTACATGGCTTCTCTCATAAACTTATGGCAAATTCCTTGAAGTGATGATGCATTAAATGATTTTTGGAATCCTAGGGGGATCAATCTTCCCCTTGATTTTCTCAGCCTTCATCAGAAAGAACATATATTACAGTGCTTGAAATATTATAATAATCACTGTCAAAATAAACTGTCAAGTTTTGAACTAGAACCATAGGTTTTTAGAATTGAAAGGTATCTGAGGTTACATTTATAAATAAGAAGTTATTCTTATTTGCTCTTAATATTTAAATATTTTCAATATTTCCAATGAGGTAGAAAACAGTGAATTATTATGAAGAATAAGACAAAATCTAAATAATGAAAGATTATAGGATAGATGATTGCAAAATTAACTGTAATCCATAAAACATAAGAGACATGAACACAAACTACTTCTGACAGACTGAAAAGGAAAAGGTGATGGGTTGCATGGTACTTCTTATTGAATAAATGAAGCACCAATTTTACAAATGAAGGTAAATGAAAGGTTATAAAATTAACCAGGAGTTTCTTATGGGCCCGACAGTGCAAGTCAATTTCAATATTATTATTTCAATTCCACAAGAGCACAATGAGGTACAAATTATTGTTTCTCTTGTTTGGGTTAAGAAACTCTAGTCTCTGTAAGGTTAATAAGTCAGTATGAATTATTTTTGTTAATAAATCAAAGCCAGCTCTTAAATGTAATTCCATCTAATTCCAAAGCTACTTAAAAGTTTAATGGAGGGAAGAAATTTTAATGGAAAGAGTTATAAGATGGTCAACAGTCAGGGATACATTTGTGTTTGTCAAAATAGGTTTGGATCTTCTCAGTGCTTGAATGTTGAATCCTAGTCTTAGGAAAAGGAAAGAAAGAAGAGAGTTAAGGAGGCAGTGTAGGGGATGAGAAGGAAGGGGAGGAAGGAAAGAAAAAGATGTCATTTCCTAGGAGAATCTGGTGTTGAGTTGTCAGTCATCTTCTCCTAGCATCAGAGGACTTTAGTATGACTCTTGTGGAAAATAAAATCATGAGCAGACTGCTTCCCAGTGGGTTTGCCAGAATAAATCATCTGCAAAATGTACCCTTAGACAAATAAATTAGTTAACCTGTTGAATAGAGTTGCTTACTGTTATCCATCTGGATGATAAATAGTGCCAAAATATGGTTTTGGTTTGGGCATAATTTACGTTTAGCCCTTTCTTTTCTGAGAGAAACCAGCCAAGAATTTCAGTTCAATCTTAAAGTCAGTACTAAAATATATAAAAGACCATTATTATCAGCATAAGAACAGTCAAATGTCTATTTACGATGGTGGAAGTATAACAGTTCAGGTAATCTATAAATCTTATAAATTATTACTTCTTATTTTAAATAGTGTATCTTTCCACTGAAATTTATTCTATAAAAAAAGTCTACTTCCAATTTCTCTGATTCTCAAGGGTATACTTTTGAATAACTTTATCCTTATATGATGCTTATCAGCTTGGAAATTTAACAATACCAACTGCAGTTCTCTGTGAGTTGATGAAATGAGATTTCAAGCTATGAAACAAGGTTCTTCCAGAGATTTTTTTCCCCAATCCACAAATAAGATACTTTATAATATAGGCCAACATCATATAAATATATCTTTCTGATGCTGACAATCTATTGTGTCATCCTCTCACTACCTGTGTACGGAAATCTCCCTAACTCCCCAACTCCCTAAGTCCCTTTAGGGTGGGAAGTCATGATATTCCTCTTTGTATCCCCTATATATGGTTCAATGGACATTCAAACACATCAAACACAAAGAATTTATTGAATAAATGTACATATAAATGTGACGAACTCTTTTTAACAAAGTCCTGAAGAAGAGAATGGGGTCTAGCGCCTACCTGTAATGCAGAAAATGTGAGATCACAAAAACCTTGGACTATAGTATGTATGTATGTATGCATACATAGGTATGCACATAGTATGTATATATATGTGTGTGTGTGTGTGTATCTCCTATAGGATATGCAGAAAGCTAGAGGTATTCAATCAATTGATAGGCACATCATTCTTAGAAGGCATGTAATTATCTGATGTCCACATTGAGAGGGCAGACATGAGAGAAGAGGGTGAGACATAATATAGATAATTATATTTAAGATATTTCTAGAACTTAATATTTTGTCCTCAACTGTTACTCTCCAAATGGGAACAGAATAGCCCAGTAGAAGTATAACTTTGTTCATTAACATCTGTAAGTATGGACAAAAAACTTGGAAATATTTTGCATTAACATGGCTGAGGTGACAATAACAAATTACAGGAAAAAAATGGTCATGGGAAAATCTCTTCATATAATCATCCTCCCAACTGCTCTCCCTCCCCCACTCCTGACTTCAGCAGCCCTTCACGTGTCAAATTAGAAAACGCTAAGTGTGAAACCAGAGGGAAACCGTAAGTACTCTAATGCTTCCTACCTGCCGTACATTCCACTTCCATCGTCAATAGCGTCAAGTAGTTGACTAGCTGTGAGTGATGAATCCACGATCGATATAATACCATATACTTCAGGGAGAGGTTGCAATTACTGACTTGGAAAGCACTCTAGCGAAATTTCAATATTAAGTCAATGCTCTAAATGCCTTTATTTTGATCCATGTTATACTAGCTAAAATGAGGAAAGATATTTTAAGCTGATTCGTAGGACAGGTTAATGTGTATGTATGGGACCGACTACTATAAAAGATGTAAAAACTGAGGAAGTAAAGTAGCCAGCTCTAAAACCACTTCTCAGGAAACAATACTTATAGCACGCAAATGAAATGATATAAAGCATCGTAGAGTAGCAGGGTATTATTCTGTATTTTTTATTTCCATCTATCCCATGAAGTGTGAAGGTACTATAATTACACCTTTTAAAATTATATTTTTCGGATAATGCAAGAGAAATCATGTGCTGTAACTCTGGTTGTGGAAAACAGACCTTCTCAGTAAAGTTGGGAGAAGTTGTACTAATGAAGCCTGTTTCTCCTCCTAATGGACCCTCTTCCAGTTCTAGGAGCCTTGAGACCAGTTAATCCTGTTAAAATACAATCTGATGCAGCTGCCTGGATCATGACTCCCCAAAAATCACAAATAGCACACAATAAAAACTCTTCAACCCTTTATATGTACTGTTATCAGAAAATTGCTGAGATATATTCTAGAAAGTTTTATTCTCAGCAAAAATGTCAGTTGATTTCTAATGAATTGTCATGTTCAACACTCAGCTCCTTCACAGATGAGTTTTCCTAACATTTTAGGTAGAAAGAGAAGTGAATTAAATCAATGTTAATGCCCTTAGTGACAAAGGCCAGAATGCCACATTTTCATTTTTCTATGATGGATAAATTAGCATTGATATATCAGCTCTAAAAAGCATAATGATTTGTAAATAAACAAAGTTTTTAGAAAAAGAATAATTTGAGTCCATAATATATTGAGGGAGGAGGGAGAAGAAAGAAAAGAACAAGTACTCATAAATATCATTTTGCAGAGTTCACAGGAATAAACCTGAAACAGCTTTGGAAGATTCTAAAATTCAGAAAGCTATGTGATTTTATATATTTGGATGCAATAAATTGGTTGGCTTTAATTAACTTACGGTATACACTATAGCTTTTATTTTTAGATAAAGCAGTATTTACACACTGTCTCTACAACTTATCAGCTGTATTATATTTTGCAAGTTGCTAAACCTTCCCGAGTTCCTGTTTACGCACCTTAAAATAAAAAATATCAATTCTTATTTAGGGAGATATTTGTGAGTTTCCAGGCGCCATTAAATAGGATCTATAACATTACTACTAAAGAAAGGAATAGAATCAAAGAAAAGAATAAAAGGACAACAAAATAGTTCCTTTTGGAGGGTGATTTTTTTTTCAAGCTTATTTCATTAGTGATTGTGGCAAAGGAAAAACACAGATTATTTCATTCAAATATTTCTAACAGAGCTGGAGCAGTGGCTCAGCAGTTATGGTGCTTGCCTGGCACGTGCAAGGATGTGGGTGCGAACCTCAGTACCACGCACACAACTAAGTGTCCGAGCAATGAAAGCCAAATGAAAAACTAAATAAAACTGATTCTATGTCTCTTACTTTCCCTTCTCTCTCTTAAAAATATGTTTCTAAAAACTTGTGCTAGAAATTCTAGAACTTCTGATTGATAAAAAAAAAAAACATCTAGATGAACAACTAAAATGAACTTATAGTTTATTTTTAAATCTAGCTTTTTCCTAGAAAATCCAAATCAGGAAATATGGATGAGATTCTGTCAAGCTGATGAGCTAGAGTCAGAAAAAGAATGTGAATGGATTTGGAGGTAGGTTTAGCAGATACGCATATGGAAAGTCTCTGGAAAGGCCATGCTTTCAGCTATGGTGAACTATTTTGTGACTCCTGATGGTAAAGTTTCTGTCATGGAAAGAATTTGGGCAGAATCCAGGGAAACTTGTATAATTCACATGCCTACTAGGATACCATTTTGCATCTGGATGAACTGGACATTGACAAGGGAAGACTGGGAGAAGGCATTAATAATAACAAGAATGTTTACTTATTGAAAATTCTTTGTCAAATAATAATCAGCCAAGAGGCAGACCACAGAGTGAGGGAATGGGGACTATATTTTGTATAGATATGAAGAAAGACAGGTTAATCTGGCTGAATGGTCACTGCTTGCCTTTTCCATGTTGCTCTCATATTGCTGAATATGAGTCATATAAATCAAGGCCTTTCAGGGGGGAAAAAACACAACCAAAAACCAGCATTGCAAGACACACAACAGAGAACACTTGGTGTTTGATCCTGCAAAATAACTATGGATTTACAAAACCAAAAATCATTTGCCTGATTGGTCTAAAGGGAAAAATTTAAGGGTAAGTTACACTTGAAATCACTTTAAACATTGAGATATGATACTAGGTATATAACGTAAATATGACTTGAAAATAGCAAAGTTTATGAACACATTAATATAAATTGCTAACTAATTCAATGTTTCTAATACAAATTAGAAATCCATGCCAATGTAAATGTTCCAAATGAACAAAAAGTTATTTTTTGTATGAAGGATAATTTTAACTGTTGTTATCTTGAGGTAATAATCCTATTTGGTTCTAATATTAATTTTTGGATTAGTGAACTTTCATGCTACTTATCGTTTTTCCACTGGTTTCCCTCATCTAATTTATTAGCTTTGTTAAGTGAGTATATAGTACAAGCTGATTAGGAAATTTTTTTAAAAAATGGTATGGGGTGAAAATAAATAGAAGAATGTGTAATTTGGAGCTAATCCATTTTCATAGTGTTTAGAACTTGAAATGTTAATTTTCTCTGTTGTTAAATATTTACCATATAACTGAAAATGAAATTACCAAATAGAAACTAATTAGATGAGTAAAACAAAGCAACTATGTACAGAGCTTAACATTAGTCATTTTGAATATATTTTAATATAATTTTATTTCATAAAAACCTTTATACATTATTGAAATGATTATTGGGCCCTTCTTTTACTCAGACCTCCAAAGTATATATAGAATGTTCATACATCATATTTGCAAACATTCTATTTATGCTAACATAATCAACCTTAATTTTTAATAATGCTAATTTCTTTAGAGTTGACATGACATCTCACAATTATGTGAAAACATTCAAATCTCTGTAGCAACAATTTAAAGAACATATATAGTACTAATCCACAGATAATAAAGATAGATCTCTTGCTTTTTATGTTGCTGTTTCATATTTCCTTCCAAATTAATGTGCACTGGATGAAATTAGATTACTTATTCGATGCTTTTTCTATAGTATATCATTATAATGAGTAACATCATGCTGGATTATAATGCATTTGAAATTTCCTTTAAAAAGATATTAGATGTGCTGAAACCAAGGTGTATTTATTATCAAAATAGTACAAAATGTTAAAAACTATCAATGCTTATTTTATTAGGGTTATTATTTTAATCAGGCACCATTTAATTTATATGAGTTTATTTATGCTACACTTTATTGACAAAACTAAACATTTTGATTCCTTTAATGAGGCACATCAAAAACATTATTACAAAGTCAGAAAACTGCCAGGAGACTTACTTTGTCTTTTCTCAATAGCAAATGAGTCATTAGTCTTTCTTTGAAAACTTCTAAAGATTCAAACATGAAAATGCTGAAAAATGCTATTATAAAATATGTATTCATCTTATATTATTTCATCTCATTGAAAAATAAGCTGAGACAGAAGATACAGAACTCACAAAACTTGAGTAATTTTTATCAAGTACTATTTAACCCCTTGAAATTTAACCTAAGAGGTCTGGAGCAGTGACTCAGTGGTTGGAGTCCTTGCCTGGCATGTGTGATGACCCAGGTTCAAACTCCGCACCACAGACACAACTAAGTGTTGGAGAAACAAAGGCCAGATGAAAAACTCAATAAAGTTCATTCCCTTACAAAAAAAAAAAGAGAGAGAGAGAAATTTAACCTGAGAATAATATTCCCTGAGTCGTACTATAAGTCTGATGCTTTGCACAGTATTGAGTTAACGAATTCAATCATTGCTTTGATTAAAAGAAAAAAAGTGAAAATTCTGCCTACACTATTGAAAACAGAAAATCAACTTATTTTTTTAAAAAATCGGACAAAAACACACAGAAGATTGTTAGGTTCTCAAAAAAGGATTGTGATTTTTTAGAATAGAAATAACATGAAATATTTTAAAAAGGATGCTATTGATAAGGAGCTCGTATGCAGAATCATGATATTGCACTTATATAATTTAATTAAATAGCAAGCAAAAGCAGACACCCATGTCCTGGCAGTGAAAGGGAGCATCATACTGCTTGTGACTGTTTCTGGGATAAATTCACGAGTTTATAAAACCCTTTTAAGCAGGAACCTGAAGAAATAAAACATTGTTCGTGCAAAATAAAGCATGCTACATTTATCTGTGGCATGAAAAGGAGAAGTAGTTTTGCTCCATACTTAAAAGAAAAGCAGCTGGGACCATGTAAAATAACACTGTAGCATTACAAAGTCACTACACAAGCAAGGTGGGAAATTTTTTGTTTTGTTTTGTTTTGTTGCCTTTCAAGTTCAGGACAGGATTTAATCATCTAGCACCAAGGATAGCAATTCAGCTAAGATCTGAAGGAATCACTGACAAAGATGTTCTATGCCCCTGCACATCTTCAATGACCATGAAACCCTGCTTCTAATAATGGGCACACATAGTCTTTCTGAGGATTGGGAGACAGGGGGGAATAGAATATTCAAGCAACAGTAGTTTTGCCTTGTAATCCTCTATTTTTAAAGCAGGTTTATCCTAATTCTCTATGGTGTCCAATACTCAGTCTTGAGAAGCAGATGGCAAAAGCTGGCATTTTGAACTTTCATGCACAAAATGTTGAAATTCTTCTGAGGTTACGAGTATAGCCAAGGGTCTATGGGAAGAACTGAGCATTTAGTTAGACATATATTGACCAATCATAAAACACTCCAAGAATTATAATGTGCAACTGACAGTAAATCCCCTTTCTCTGTTAAAAACTCAACACCCATTAATTAGATTTCCCCTTTCACCCTTATCTACTCTTTGAGAAAAAAAATCACAATCTGAAGATGCATGAATTATGTTCTATCACCTTGTAGATTCATTTGATCCTAAAACAGAGACTGCATTTTTTTTCCCTTCAGCCAGCTCTTTGCCACAGCTCAGAAGGCTCAGTCTTCTGACCCTTCACTAACTCTGGAACTTCATTTCCTGCCAATCTCCTGCTCACTAATTAAGCCCAGATACACTGACAGTTCCTTACAGCCACGCCAAGTCTTTTACCCGATCAGAGCCTTGGCCCCTTTGCTCTCTGCCAAAAAGTTCTCCCTCCCTCCAGAGCCTCTTCAGGCTGTTTCCTCACTTTCAGGTCTGAGCTTAAATGTCAACTCCTTTGAGAGGACTTCTCTGACCAGACATCTAAAGCCTGTTTGGCTATTTTCTTTGCAGGCATCAGTTACTCCTTTTCAGTAAGAAATTCTTATGCTATTTGTTTTTGCTCTGCTTTGCTGAGTAGAACACGAGTTCCACGGGGCAAGAAATACATTTATTTTATACACATTTCACTGTCTTGAATCTGCATGTTCTGCAAACATCAAGTGTATCTGCAATTCCTGTGAAATAACTATGAACAGTAGAATGGATGCAACCTGGGTCTGGAAGCTCACCACCTCATAAGACTAGGGATGGGGCAAGTAGGAAATACAGTGGGTCAGAGGTAGGTAATCAATGAATACATATTAATTAGTTGAATAAATAAACAAGTCAATTTCACTAGCATCCTACAATTTAGTTGTTACCAAGACTTTCTGAGAACAATTACATTTTCTCTGGAAAGAAAAATGGATTTTTTCTAAAATATTCCCTGACTATATTATGCTTTATAATTTTGAGATGAATGTATAAATAAGCAGAAGGACACTACAGTGCTTATCTAAGTCAGTGGTTTTTAAACTTCAGTATGCATCAGAATTACCTGGAGGGATTGATAACACACAGGATGCTGTATCCTGCCCTCCTACTTACTGATTCAGTTGGTCAGGGGATATTTTTAACTCTTTTTTAGGTGCTGCTGATACTGCTTCTGCTGGATCAAAAATCACGCTTCAAAAACCACTGATATAAAAAACAAATCACACGTTCAGAAACACATTTCATTTCTTAAGGTATAATTTTTTGTTAATGCTTATATTTTACTCCTGGCTCCTACTCTGCTCTTTTGCAATATCATATCAATTTGAGTGTTATTAAGTTTTTGAGTTACTCAACAGGAGAGGTAGTAGATTTTCTCTTTTTGTATCTTCTAAAATTTCATAGCCAACTAAATATACAGTATTTGAGACAAACTCTCTATAAAGTGAGAGATGAGATTATGTGACTGTTGGTACCTTTCCTGTTCAATGTCAGCATACAGCAAATATTGTACTCAATATTTCATGTAATTTTAATACCATTTTGCTATTCATGTTTTATTTCTGGTAACGTTGTAACTTCTTCCACAATTATTGATTTTACCTTTGAGGAGTTATGTTTGATTAATTAGGTGAGATTTTTAATCATGGATCTTTAAATGTTTAACTGTTTCAACAGTACTTATCAATTAGAAAATACATGTAACTTCAAAAATATACATACATTTCATGATTTTTAAGTAGTTTAAAGGATAATACAATGATGCCCCCTTAAGAATACTTTCAAGTGTTCCTTTCCAAGAAAGTATTTGAAAATTGCCATATGAGTGGCATAAACTGTCACAAAGGAACAAGGCAGAGGAACAGAGTGCAGTGCAATAGGATGAAAAGAAAATAAAGAAGGTGCATCGGATCTGTGCCTTAAATAAAAGAGCAGACTTCGACAGGTGGCTGTGAAATTTTAAACTGAAGGAAGGCAAGAACAAGGGTCGTATGCAGGAGAATCGATGGAGAAGAGAATGGTTTAGGCAGCTAGACAGACAGAGTGTATGTAGGAGTGAGGAAGATGAGGCTGGGGAATGAATGACTTTGCCTGCAGAAAGCCATGAATGCCAAAGAAAAGAGGTGAAAATGAGTGTAATAGGAAAGCAAGCCTGATAGAAAGACTTAGAGTAACTATAAAAGTATTCAGATCAGTATTTCAAGAATAAATGAAAATTAGGGATGAAATAGAAAAAGGCTAAATAAGGAGAAAAAAACTCAAGAAAATGGCTACTGTAGTATCTCATGTAAGAATGATCACAGCAGGGGGCAAAATGAAGAAAGTGAACAGATTGGCTGTTTTCATGTTAAACTGTGACAATATCTCTGTAATCATGAAACTTGGTCTTGATGGAGAAAAGAATAAGAAAACTAGTAGTCATGGTGATGCCAAGCTGATATAGGTGATGGGTTCTTATTCTACAGTCAAAGGATGAACATGACAGAACATCTAGGCAAGCACAGCAAGTAGTTTTATTTATGCAAAGATGAGAGCAGATTTCTCCCCAAGAGGAGGAGGCTGTGAAGCAGAGAGCCCACCCCTTCACATGGGGTCTGGTCCCTTTATCCCATCTCAAGGCCCCTTCCCCCCCTTGCCACTTCTCATATACTTTAGGTGTAGTTCAAATAAAGGCACACTACCAACAGGTTGGATCCGTGGGCACATGCTCATAAATTAATGCTTATGACCTTGAGTATAGACTGAATCAGAGTGTGCCTGGCCTTAACTAACCATGAGATAGCCAGCTCCCATTCTTTGGCCACACACTACAAATATAACATAAAAACATAGTATAGCCCTCAGTAAGGGAGTCCAACTATAGCCATTTTTGGACCTGCCCCAGTCAGCACATTTGTTAGCAGATGTCTGGTTGGAGCCACCCTTGTTATCAGAAGAGATGTTAAGCTGATTTTATATAATATATATAATTATATATATAATATATATATATAAATTTATATATAATTATATATATATAATCTTATTGACCCTTATCATTCCATCTACACCGACTCTCTAGCATATTTCTCCTGCCTCAGTGGGAGCAGGTTATGTAAAGGGCCTAGTAAAATCCACAGACCTGCCCAAACATTTAACCAAGAGGTGGAAAAGAGGTTTAAGGATTAGCTCCAATTCCGAGGATCAGATGAAGTAATGTATGTAAATATCCCAGAAGTATCTAGAAAAGTTGGTCTCTAACAGCTACAAATCCATTGATCTGCTGAAATATTTATTTCTAACAAGGTGGAATAAGAGCCACCAAAAGCAATAATACATAGAAGGTGCTAAAGATCCAAGGGTGAAAATTAGTTTGGTGGTTGGTAAAGAGGTTCTAAGAAAAGAATAATGATCATATTCAAGAGGATGCAAGATATAGGAAAAGAGAAAAATAAAGAGGTTTTGCAGAAACACAAGGGTTCTGATTTTAAGGTCTTGGAGGGAGAGCCACTGAGAAGGCAGCGAGTCGAGCTGGTATCCATGGGGGTCACCCAGTGGGTAATGGAGTGTGGCAAATAGAAACTGCTGACAAAGCAGATGGGAGACTTATAGAACAATATTAGCCAAGTCCTCTACATGAATTGATAAAGTGGAAGAATGTGGGTTATAAAATATTAAGTAAAGGAAATTCTTAAAAGACAAAGGAGAATGTTTTGAAGGTCACCAGACTACAGAATTGAATATATTAAGGTCATGAAAAGTTAGGTTTCCAGAGTGGAAACTTTGGTTAAGCAAGTTTAACTGAACAAAGAAATGAAGCTTTTAAAGATGGGTAGTGCAAAAGAGAAAATTATCCCTCTGAGCTCATGAAGAATTTGACAGAGTAGTTTAGGCAGTGTTTTATCACACAAATTTTCAATCTAAGGAGATTTGGCATAACAGAGGGAGCTTCATGGTATACAGTGACTGCCCTGCTTCTGCACAGCTATCCTTGTTTTCTGAAGTTCGATAAGTTAGAGAGCGGCACCTTCCAAGAATAGACTTGCTCCAGTTTCTGAGTTCAGGGTCAGATAGTGCTATAGAAACATCCTCATGTTATAGCTCACACGTAGATCTCTAAGAACCACCCACCTTATCACCATCCATTGTCAGGAGTCTAATGAAATGTAAAACACACAATGGATCTCAAGGTGGTCCCCAAATTATGATGGTTTCACTTAATGATATTTTTGACTTTACAATGATACAAAGGTGATATGCTTTCAGTGGAAGCCATATTTTGATTTTTTTTAAAATTCTTTAATTTCCTGGGTAGCAATGTGTAGCATGATTGACCTTCTTTCTTGTGATGCTAGGCAGCGGCATAAGCACCAGCTCCAAATCAGCCACAGCATCACGAGGGTGAACAACCAACACTCCACAGTGTACTGTGCTGCTGAGCTATGATGTTCCATAGGTTGGCAGAGTAAGTACATTTTTTTATGATATTTTCAACTTGCAGTAGTTTTGTCTGAGTGTAAGATGCACAGCAGGATTGAGAAGTGCCTGTATACTTTATAACATAAGACAAAAGAGTCAAAACTGAAAAAAGATGTAGGCACCAATGGGGAGTCTAATTTGGGCTTCTTTAACAGATATTCTTGATTGGCAAGTTCATAAGCCAATTATAATAGACCTAGGTCTTGCCTGCCTCTCTAGAGAAAAAGGATATATTTTCTCAACCAATCTTATAATTTAGAATAATTGATGTGACTGAGTTCTATTCAATGAGTCAAAAGAAGAAATATATGAGGTACTTCTAGGAGTTGTTTTTTTCTTTTAGACTACTCTCTGCTGTTTCTTTCTGTAAACATAGCTTTCTGCTTTGAAATTAATAGGAATGTCTGAAGATGCTGCAGTGATACAGGGATCATAAAGCAACAAATATAAGGACATAGAGCTAGCAATTAATAAGAAGATGAAGAAAAAATAGACTGGACTTTATGATATTCCAACTTGCTGAATCAGGGAGGGCTAACTGCTTTCCTAAAATATTCTGTGGAAAAAAAAAAGTAAGCTCCCAATATTTAAGCCATGCTATTTTTCTGTTATTTGCAACTAAAAGCAATCCTAACTGGAGCAAATGGCATTAAAGCAGTTTTAAATCTGGCACAATGTGGTAGAGAACACGCCTGAGGACAGGAGAAACTGGGTGACAAGGTTAAGTACCGTGCTATTTAACCAGGAGAAGCCTGAACATCAGCTGCCTTGATAATTGAAGAGATGATTATATGCTTGGGTTCTGAATGGACTGAATACTGGGGTGATGAAATGTGCCCCTTATTGCTGGTGTGAGGAAAATTTTATCTCTATGCTTTTAATATGGGACTAGTCAGTTCAGTGATTATGTGAAGAAATTGATCTCTTTGCAGTATAGGGCTTTTATTCAATATACTTTATTTTCTAAACATGCTGTAATCACAGGTGGCTTTAAGAAAGAGTGAAATTATTAGTGATATTGTATTCAACTGAATCACAAAAGCCCAAATGGACATATTGTAGATAATGTTCCCAAATGTTATTTTCTCAACTCTACGATGACAATTTCTTATAGAAACTCAAAGACGTTCTTAAATGCTACTACTTTCTTAACTCTTAGAGGAATGTATTTCCTGCCTGTTCATGAAGATGAAAATTATACACCATTTTAAAGAAATAAACATTAAAAATATTAAAATATTATTCATTAACTATTTTAATATCCTGCTTTCCCCTACCCCATTAAGACGCACAGTATGGGAATGAAAATCATATAATTTAGACTGGTTCTTAACTAATATAGCATTTACCAAAATTCAAAATTCATTTAAAATGACTCAGCTTAATGTGCAAAATGCAGTTTTAGTCTGTGTATTCATGTGGCATGTTAATTGCACTATATATAGTGAATTAACACCATGATTGTGATAGAAGAATATCAGATATGTAGTCTATTTTTAGGGCTGAAAACACAAATTCTCTCCCAGAGTATCATATCATAAAATTATGAATTTATATTAATCTTTTCCAGAAATATTTTATTAAGCACCCTGGTGCAGTTACTTTCCATAAGTAAGATTTCAACTATTCAGTTTATAGCAAAAAGGTGACTGTCATGACTGTCATGATGACAGCCTGGTGGCCCTGGTGTTATCAATCCAATATCCTGGCGGGGATGTGGAGAGAAACAACATGCTTCCTCCAAATAAGGTTGAACCTTTCAAACATATTCTGAATTTGCCATAGGCAAATTTCAACACTACTCCTTAGAGTTAAAAGTGAATTATAATCAAGTTATAAGCATTATTTCTCCTATAATGCAACCATGTGGCACATTTCTTACATAGCAAATGATAGAAATGATGAGCTGCTTAGGACAGAGTGACTTGAGGGGAAAGAAAACACATCATGAGTTTACACGCTCATCAGAAATGAAATGCTGGATTAAGCTGCAATATTTCAACTGGAGGAAACAATTTTCGTTAGGAAACAGCCTTCAATTAATGTGTTTTAAGTTTCTTTTTTGTTAGTAGTTGCTTGTATGTCTGTCTCAATGTCTCCTACAAATTGATATAGGGGAGGAGGGGACCTCTCTATCCACCCCTGTCATTCTTCTGTGGGCTTTTGTTACTAGATCTAGAAACTGAATTAATGTAAGAGCTGATTAACAAGAGAAAAATCACACAATATTTATTAATTTTACATGTTGGTGGGAGATGATAACAAGATAAAGAAGTTCAAGGAAATGACTAAAGTACAATATTTATGTAATTTTAGACCAAGAACAGTAAGTTTTTGAAAGACTGACAGGATAAATGGATAACTAGACCAGGGAAGTAAATTCTAAGGGTATTACTAATAGCTATATGGGAAAGGGTAGAAGCTATTAGAGGATAAGGGCTACTTCAGAGTTTATTTATTCAAGTTCACTGTGGCTCCAATTTAGTCTCTGGTGATCAGAGTTATTTTTCAGCCTTGGTGTGTGAAGGATCATCACTTCCCCCAAAATTTTATAACTTGCTGCACATAGGTGAAGATAGACCCAATAGCTCTTTCTAAAGTTAAAGTTTCTCAAGTGACTTCAATTTGAAATAATCAATATACCAATTTGGCATATTTTGAAGTGGCACATCCTTAACTCCTTCAGTGACATATGTTCTTTCGCATCTCATTTCAAAGCATAGAGTATCATAATGATTTTCTTTTGTAATGAGTATCAAATAATTCTTATTTTCTTGTATTAATTATCTTTGTCCTCTCTAGACTTTCTCATAAACATATGTACTACTGTGTAAGATGTTTCAGAATTTATCATTCACACTCATTACTGTAAAAAAAAAAATGCCAAAGCCTCCTATATTGCAAAGATAAGCTCAAGGCACTTTTATTTTTCTTTTTTACGTGCATGCATACAACAAGTTAATCTATATTTGGATGCAGTTTAAATGTCTTGGCTCTGTTTAAATATGATTTTTGGGAACAAGTTTTTCAGAATAAGCGTTAAGATTGACATTTAGGGTTTACTTTTCATTTCAAATAAATATGGCAGTCTCTCTGTCCTCCAGTCATTCCATCACAACAGGGCACTGAAGCATGGATTGTAAATGTAACAGCACCCACTGTTCTGAGATCCCACTTGCACCAAGTTGCAATATTTTGAGAGATGACAGCCTTGGCCTTAGAGATAAACTCCCTAGGATTTTCTTTTTAATTCTGACTTTTTTAGCTCCATGCCTTATCTATTAACTTTCTCAAATATTATTTTATGTTATCATAGAAAATGACGGCTTTATTTCCTTCTACTTGATTTTTTTCACATTTTCCCAAAATCTACACAAGTACATTTACTCACAGTCTTAATAGAACAGACACAGACGAGGAGCTAGGAAATTGTAAAGAGGGACAAAAATATTCTCGGGTATTCTAATAGTTGTAAGTGCAAGAATCAGTCATGAGTTGACATAGCAGACAAGGAGGTCATATGCCAAGATGTAAGTTCAAACCTTTACTGTGTAAATTGAAAGGAATTCAAATGTTCTTTTAGTTGCAAAGTTAAAATTCCTACTGCTCGTTTTTATTTAATCTTCATTGTTTGCTTACATTAAGATTATCAAACAACAAAAAGTCTAGTTTATGTTCAATAATGGTTTTTAAAATGTGATAATAAATAACACTAAAACTACATCCAAACCCATTCGATCTTTCATTTTAATCTGAGAACTGTGTATAGTTTCCTAATATGACTGTAAAGATCAATTTTTTCATGTCATTGATTCTAAGATTTTGAGGTTCTTATTATGAGACTAGTGCAGGGAAGAGAAGAAAAGCACCCAAGGTGGAAAGTAGGGAGAGAGGAACTGTGGGAAAAGCATCAATGGCATTAGTTGCACTGAGAGAGATGTGACCATTGAGGTCATAGGAATGTAATCCACACTGAAGAATCAATTCCAGATTTATTATCTTGCTGGCATTATGCTGAAACTTTAATTAAAGTCATAATTTTCCAAGTTTAAAGTGATGTCTGAATATACAGTGCCAAATCTGGGTTTGCATTATGGCTTCAAGTCAAAACATTGCTTGTGTTTCTAGTGATAAATACGCTGGGATAATTTAGTAGGAACCAGTCACAAGAGAAGCAGAAATTGTGGTCTAGAGGGGGTTGTGACAATAGGGAAGTGTCTCTTTACTTGTACAAAAAGTTTTCTAATCAAAAATCCTACTTTTGTTAGTACTCCCACTGAGACAGTTTTAGTAGAGATAGTAAAATGGCTAGGTAGTCAGGACAGGAAAAAGGGTCCAGTCTAAGCCAGCTGGTAGAGTGATTGCAGGGTATCCTCAGGGCCTTCATACGCAAAAGACCATAAGGCTCACCTTTGTCCCAACTAAGACACGGGGTGCTCACAGGTGGCAACTAGAAAGTATTTGCCACCTTTTGTTATACATAGATTTTAACCAGTGGTGTTCTTGACCAGTTTCAGTGCCTATTTTGCATAGATTTTAACCAATGACTTTGGTACTAAGTTTCAATGCCTGCTTTGCATAGGATTCAACCAATGATGTAGATGCATTTCTCAATGCCTGCTTTGCATGAATGTTAATTATGCTCATACCCCAAATCAATATAACCTCTGGCCTAACCTCCACTAGATGGTGTCCTGCTTCCAGGTGCCCCTCTGCCCTGCGGAGTCTCTGCTCTTCTTCCTAAATAAATCATACTCCTTTTACTCCCCCTTCCGTGGATGTTCATGGATTATATTCTTCAAATTCAAGAGACAAGAACCCAGAAGATTGGGGCTGAATTCCTGGGATGAATTTTCACACAAAGAGCTGTAACACCCGGCTTTTAGCTGGGGAGCTGCTAACACTTTTGGCTGCAGACACCTGCAGCCAGCCCAAATTCCCAGTTGTAACTGGGAATGGCTGCAAACACTAGAAGTGGGCTATTTTGTCTGCTGGAATCTGTAGTGGGCCCAGACTCCATTCACCAGTGGGAGCAGAGAGTCTGGCCTCAACTCAAAAACCCCACAACACCATCATTTCTACATTGTCCCTGAATACTTGCATTGATGTGGCACTTTCTTGTGTTTGAACTCAAGTTCTTAATAGAGGCATTTGCACTGATTTCCTCATGGTCTCTAACCATTTCAATACGGTACTAGAGTCAGGAAGATCAGGAAGTAAAAAATTTAAAAAAATGAAATTATATATTTATATATGAAATAGGCATAGGAAATAATATAATTAAAACACAGAATATGCCTTTTAAAAACTTATCCTTTCATTGCTAAAAATTCTTTTTAGACATTCCCTTTTAAAACATGTACTTTCCATATAAAATTCAAAGAATAGTTCATCTAAGAATGACAGTGTATTGGTTAATCCCAAGGCATCTGGAATATTGTAACTTAGTTTTGAGTTGTGCTCACATATTTTTATGACTTTGAGAAAATTATTTAGCTTTCTAAGCCTCAGATACCTCATCTACAAACTGGAAAAAGTAACGTTATCTGCTTAAGTGTAGTTCACAATTATTCATATAAGGAATATTGCAGGATCCACCACGTAACTGATTAAAAAGATTGCTTGGTGGGAGGAAGAGAGAGGAAGGGGAAAACTAGAGACTTAATTAAAACAAGTTAAACTCCATGTTTTAAACTGATGTCATTGTATAATCTTACATCTTGTATGCCTAAAAAAAGAACCAATAAAATTTTAAAAAAAGAAAAAATATATTTTTTTCTCTATTAAAAGTAAATAACTTTTTTCTTAGCTTACAAATAGAGATTTAGTTATTCTGAATTATGTTTATATAATTGATACGTATACTTAACACATTATATATGTTTAAAATATTAAAAAAATATATTAGTACATTTAAATATATTAGCCAGGAATTAAGGTTCTTTGATTGAAGGTTGCCACAGAGAAATGTTTTAAACTGAATACTACCTGTTTGGAATCCAACTTCTGTTAGTTTAGAACCCATCTGAGCTTGGAAGGACATGCCTGTTCTAATGTTTTAGAACAAAATTTGAGGTAATTTATTTTTACTGCTTCCCACTTTCCTCTTTTGAGATTCATACTGCCAACCCTCCTCAATCCCATTAGAAAGATCATTACAGGACAGTCGCTCTGAACTTCAAGTCAGACCCTCTGACTCCTGGAATCAGCTCTGACTCAATCTTGCACACTTGGGTCATTTGTTCAACCTTTCTAAACTTCCCCATCTACAAGATCCAGTGTAGAATAGCGGCTGTAGAGGCTCTTTGCACCTCTATTAGGCAATAGTTCTGTTCCACTGACAAGCAATTAATTTCTCAGAGGGTTTCAAATTGTATGTGAGATTTCAATTTTGACTAAGGAATGAAGGAATAACAGGTTGAAGAATCTAAATTCAGTTTTTTTTCCTCTCTTTTGGTACTGGAGATTAAACCTAGCAATGCTTAATCACTGAGTCACATCCCCAGCTCTTTTTGTTTCTTATTGAGACAGGGCCTCACTAAGTTGCCCAGGCTGGCTTTGAATGTGTGATCCTTCTGACTTGGCCTCCCCAGTTGCTGGGATTACAGGCATATGCCACTCCTGGGCCCTCAATTCAGCTATAACATGAGCTCTCAAATTCCATAACATTGTCAACTTTACTTTTTAAAACTAGTTCAGCCTGAACTTCTGAATCAATTCTGTCCCCTGCCCTATGGTTAACAAATCCTTGATCTGAAGCTCAGGTGACCTCAAGTGGACAGGACACTGGTGTGCCCTTTGAGTCTACTTTCTACCTTTGCACTTGGAGTAAGAAAAATTGTTCATTGGTCTAGGGTTGTGATCGCTCCCTCCTGTTTCTTCTCAAATTCTGGGTCCTATATAGTACTGGAAGATGGCAGAAGACATGGGGTGTGCTGGTTTGCGTTTGGGGAGCCCGCACATCTTGCAGAGTCACTGGTGGGGACAGGTTTTGCTTTAGCTTGGTCTGTTTGCATGTACTGCGGGTCACCTTCTTGACACATGACACCTGAAAGGAGTTAGACCTTCTTGCAATGACAACTAAAATATTTCTAATAAGTTAAATCACAAAAATATGTTAAGACGTAATACTTATGATTTAGGAAACCTCTAAAAGTCTCCCATTGAAAAGAAAAAGACTAAAGGAAGTTCTCAGCATGCTTTGTCTCTGTAACAAGTACACCCAGCACTGAAAAGTGCTGGAATAAAAAGGAGAAGGTTTGATTTCTCATTAAGTCTCATTAATATAAAAATATTTTCAAAAAAATTTTGTATACTTCCCTTCTTTGAATATATATCACTATTTTTTCATTGTTTTTTTAAAAGAAAGAGTAGGAGAGAGAGAAGAAAGGATCAATTTTTATTTAGTTTTTCATCTGGTTTTAAATTTTGACAGTTGTGTTTATGTCCTTGTGCATGCCAGGCAAGCACTCTAACTGCTGAGCCACAGCTCCAGGCCCAATTTTGACATTTTTAATGTGTATCGATCTGCCAGGTTTGGTGGCACACACCTGTAATCCCAGCTATTCAAGAAGCTGAGGCAGGGGTATCAGAATTTTGAGGCCAGCCTTGCTGACATAGCAAGACCCTGTCTATAAGTTTAAAAAAAAAAAAAAAAGGGCTGGGGATGTGCCTTAGTGGTAAAGCATCCTGGGTTCTGGGTTTAATCCCTAATACCTCCTCCCACCCCACCCCCTACAGACAGAAGGTGGAAGGCACTGATCTGATGAACAATATCAGATAGCATGACATGGTGATTTATATATGGGATTTAAAGTATTCCTAAAACAACAATACACACCGTGAAGTTAGACTGAGGGCGCCAAAATAATGTGATAGTTGTACCTAAGTTTCCATTTTCCAAAAGATTATTACTTTTCCTTGTGAGACAGCTATTATGAGTTTTGTTTTTGAAGGAGTTTTTAAAAAAAGTTTTAAAGTTTTCATTTTAATCTGGCCCAGAATAGCAACATTTCCCCAGTTAACATGTTAGAACTCACAAATGACAATATAGTTCCTGAGCAGTGCTACTATATTTTAATTACTTTTTTCCTTAGTCTTAAGAAATAAAATACAGGTCCTGGGGCATCTGTACCGAAATGCATCATGGTTAAAACATTTTTTTATTTTTTTTAGCCTGAGCCTTACTAAAAGACAAATTAAGAAGTGTCACTTATGGTTAGTCATTGATTCTGTTCAGCTATGCTGTTTCATAGAGCGAAATGGCAGTGGAATATAAAAAGCACAGTTGGTGATTTCTGTGGCCAAGGCTATGAGTATCCAAAGCAACTGGACATGAGACTTAGGGACTGAAGAAAGGAACAATTAGGCTGTCAACAGACTTGCTATCCCTGGACTTCTTTTCCTTTTCACCTTCTTCCCATAGACTGATCATTAACAAGGACTTAATCTGTTTTTTCCCTCAACAATATTATCTCAGTCTGTTCAGGCTCCTATAATAAAATGCCACATATTAGATAGCTTATAAACAACAGAAACTTATTTCTCACAGTACTATGAGGCTGAGAAGTGCAGATGATGATGCAGGCTGGTGATAGCCCCTTTCCACTGTGCCCTCTCGTGGTGGAAGGGCGAGCTAGCTCCCCGGGGTCTGTTTTATAAATGCTATCATCCCAATCAAGAGCATACCACCCTCAAGACCTGATCATCTTGTAAGGCCTTACTCTTAATACTTTCACCTTGGAGGTTAGGATTTCAACATACAAATCTCAGTGGTTCACAAACATTCATACCACAGCAAATCCAACCAAAGTTCCAAAGTCTCGTAATGTAAGCTCTACATATGGAAAAATCATAAAAATATAGAAAGCAACTTTTCCAATATTGGATGAAATAAGAGCTTTCCTCTTAATCTCAGAAAAATTCTACCAAATAGTCACTATTACAAAGCAAACCCCAAAGCATCTGTATTTATTATGAATTCATTGGGAAGGGAAAGTTACTGATTTTTCTATAACCATTGTCCTATATAGATTCAGCCTTAATAAAGATGGAAGGAAAGCAATGGGATATTAAGGTAAACCTTGTAAGTTTTTTTTTAAATTACATTTAGATTTGCACTTGCTTTTATACCCTTCAACAATTATCAACTGAAAATAAGAATTGAGAAACCTTTCACTGTTTACAGTTATAAAGCCAATTTCAAAGATTTTTCGAGGAGGAGTGCCCTCTGTTTATAGCTGAGTTGACAGTCTTGTCTCATATAGACATTTAGTGGGCAAAACATTCTGCACCTTAACAAGTCCCTAATGCAAACATAAAGAAGACTGATACCTCAGCAATAACAACAGTGCACCATTATGCTCTTTTCTAACGCATTTACTGTGTATGATATTGACAGATAAGAGCTTTACAGCTTAGAGCGTGATTCTTGGGGTTCATATCCTTCAAACTACCTGTCCCCTGGGATTTTACCACTTCTGAAAGGATATATTAGACATTGTGGTAATAAGGACAGAGGTTTGTTTACCAGCTTGGTATCACAAACCTTTTAAAAACAGTATGTAATTTGCTTCTCAGTGTTATGTCTGTGTACATAGCTCAGTGTCTAGAGATGAGCAGGTGTACTCTGTCAACAATATATCTAAGCCTGCCCAAGTCATTTCCTGTAATATCTGATATGCAGATGAGCTGTTCAGGCTTGCCTGCATACACTGTAGACCTGTCACTCATTGTATTTACCAACGTCTTTTCTGGTTGTTTTGGAAGAAAAGTTTGCCATGGGCAAAGTGCTATTGTCTTTCACATTCATAAATGAAATTGTTCCCCTGAATGAATGAGATCAAAAGTGAGAATAAATTACAGGTAACCCTCAGTAATGCACATAAAACCACTGATCGTCCAGAGGAAGTGACCACAGGTTTTAAAAAACAAAGTAAGAGGAAACAGCTAGACCAAAGTGAGCATTATTTCAACATAGCATTTTAAAAATAGACTCAGAACCTACCTAACTACAATATACAAAAGCTACCACCTTCCTTGGACAATAACTTTTTTTTAGGAAGTAAAAAATAATAATAAGATACTAAAACAAAAAGACAAATGGAATTATATGTAAAACATGGAAGACAAGATGAAAACAACAAGCAACACTGAATTACGTATGAACAATAGGGCTGGAGCGGTGGCCCTGCGGTTACTACATGGCATGCGCAAGGACACGAGTTCAAACCCCAGTACCAGGTACACAAAGAAGCCTTGGAGCAATGAAAGCCACATGAAAAACTAAATAAAATTGACTCTCTTTCTCTCTCACTGTCCTTCTCTCTTAAAAAACAAAACAAAACATATTTAGGCTGACTCTTACTGTAGTTTTAAAAAGAGATGATTTTTTCAATAGATAAAAGAGTTTCAATTCCATTACTAAAGTTTTAAACTGGTTTGCATGATTACATTTAGTACCTCAATAGAACAAAAATTTTCCAAGAACTCCATGCCTTGCTTTAATTTGATAATTGTTTTTCAAATACTAACAATATCAGTATACACTTATATATATATATTAGTATATATATAAGTGATATATATATGTTATCATAAAAATCAAAATATTGAATTTGAATATATTGCTATTAAAGTAGAAATTAGATTTAACATTTCCTTTGCTTAATTTATTTGCTTGGTTTAACTTAGAATACTACATTGCAGAGTAATGTATGGTAAACATCTCAGATAAAATAAACTTTGAATCTAGCAGTAATTCAATTACTTAAGGGATGAACTAGTTTATACTATTGCCAGATAAACAAACTAACTGGAAATTTGACTATTTTAAAAATTTATTCTAATGTCCCAAACCTAATTTATAGTTCTGAGGTTTCCTAATAACCTAAGTATTAAAGTTAATGAAATATGGGATTAAGATACATATTCAGGAAGAATGTGCTTTTGATAATAATAAATATTAATAGGTCTGTGGCAACAAATTGATTCACAGAACTAATCAAAATGGGATGAAATTGGACTTAAATTGGACAAAAGTGGACAATATGTCATAAATGCAGAATCAATTAGATAAGGTAGGAGAACCTAATGAAATACTTTCAAAAGAACGATGGAGTGAAGTCGAAGCTAACATGTAGCCAGGAATGATAATGAAACAACGGAAATCACAAATACAATTTCCTGATTGTGCCCAAGATAAAGTGTCTGCTAGAACATAAGCTGACCATGAAAATAGATTTCCTTAATGGGCTGAGAAAAGTATTGCTTGAACCCATGACTTGGGAAATGAAATGAAATGGGTTTCATCTAACTTTGAAATTAGACCTTCTCTTGCTCTCAGACTATGGCAACTATTTAATGTTCTTGCTATAATTCCACATTCATGAAATAATCTTTCTGAATTAAAATTGATTTTCCTAACAGGGAAGTGAATATGTAATATGAGTTCATTCAGTCAATCAATGAATATTTTGGGATCCGATCCAAAATTATTTGACAAATCATAGAACAAGAGCAGGAGAGAGAACGTACCAGCTTATATATTTTTTTAAAAAATTCAATAAAAATATGAACTAATGTGGAATATATGCATAATCCTCTGAAATAGCCATAATAAAAAAGAACATTTCAGGAAAAATATACATGTGTATATGTTTGTATTTGTATTTATGTGAGTATATAAGCACATATCAATAAAAGGAAACAACAAAATTTTTCAGTTTGTAAAATTATATTGGCTTTCTATGCATAAATGAGAATTATATGCATTTGTGCAGTATAAGCAGACTTTTTATGGTCTGATCAATGCCACGCAAACTACGAAATCAGAACAGATGTAGTATGAAGCAGACATTTCTTATACATTAATTTCACAATATTGCTTGATTACCTTCTTTGTTTTAGGACCTATTCTAGGTTCTTAACACAGTAGGGAGTAAAATAGACAAAGTCCCTGGACTTGTCTAAATTTCAGTCTCCTGGGCAGGACAGGCAATAATAAATAAATCTATTAAAATATATCAAATGGTAGTAAACTGTAGGAAAAATACTAAAATGAATAAATGAGTAAAAGCATGCTAGGTGTGAAAGAATAATGCTTTTTACATAGGTGTGTGGGATGGCCTCTCTGGTTAGGTGACGTGGGCAGATACATTAAGGAAAGTAAGGAGTAAGCTCTTCAGATAGGGAAAGAAAGATACTGAAAGCAAACAGACCTTCAAAGGCAAATAAACCTAATGCAGGAGTACATGTGGCAGCTTCTAAACAGCGCAAAAAAGTACAGGATGTAAGTGCAATGCATGTGTACTAGGGAGTGAGAAAAGAAATGAGGTCAAGTACATTGCAGAGACGGGGAACAAACGCATGCAGACTTACACAGGAGAAGAACATATCAAGTTTATCTGGGACTGTGCCTGCCTACACATGCTGTCTGGAGTGCTAAGTTCCCCATTCCACTATGAAGAGTTTGGATAGTAAATTATATGGTCACTCTCACAATAGCTCATTAAAATAACGTGAACTTTTTCTGTGAAAAAAGTAAGCCATTGAAAGAACTAAGTTTCTTTTTTGAAGGTGTGACAAATCTTACATGTTAACAGTTTCCATCTGGCTTGTTGGTTGGGGGTCTAAGCAAATACTGTAGTAGCAAAGAGTGAGCAACAGAAAATGGTTAAAGTATAATGTTAAAATAACTCAAATTAAAAAATTGTGGTAATTTGGGCAAGGAAGTTTTCCTGGGTTTAGAGAGAATAGGGAGGACTCTGGATATAGTATGCTGTAAAAGCAAAGACCATCTGCTGATGGTTGGATTGGGACAATGAGGAAACACAGGATCAAGGGTGAAACTAAAGGTTTTAGACTTGAGACCTAATTGGACAAACCTGCCATTTACTAAGATGGAGGACTGGCACAGATCGGGTTTTTTGGAGGAGCCATGAAGAATTTGGTGTGGGTAGGTCACCTTTGATAATGTCTATTAGACATCAAATTACAGTTGAGTAGATGAGTCTAGAGTTGAGGAAGAGGTGCAGGTTAGAAGTAGAAATCTGAAGGATGGTGTAAATCTTGATGACATCACAGCAGGGTCATCTAGGTGGTAATGGACAAGAGTGATCAGGAAAGTACTTTGATGCGGAGAGGTCAGGAAGATGAGGAGAAACTAACAAAGCAAACTGAAAATAAGTAGTCAGGGAGGGAGGAAGAGATATGAGAGCAATGAAATACCAGGAGAACTGCTTTAGACAGTGCTGAAGTACATGATGGGATTGGTCCTGGGACAACTGAGGGTCCCTGTGACCACAAGCAGAGTAGATGGGCGGAAGTAGGAGGGCAGAACCAATCAGAGCTGGATTATTACTACTCTCCACTTAAGGATGGAAGGAGAGGAGAGGTGGTATTAAAAGGATGGATCCTGGGGGCAGGAGCAGTGGCTCAGTGATTAGGGCACTTGCCTGGTATGAAGGAGTATGTGGGTTCAAACCCCAGCACCACTTATATAATGAAGTGTCTGAGCAACAAAAGCCACATGAAAAACTAAATAAAATTGATTCTGTCATTCTCTCTCTCTCATTCTCCCTATTAAAAAAAAAAAAAAAGAATGGATCCCTAGTCTTACTAATGGAACCACACCTGAAACACATTGATAAAGGATATAGACAATAGCACATGGTTTGCTGCATATAATAGCTCATTAAATAAAATATTATTTATTCAGATACTTTCAAATTGTATTCTACAGAAATTTGAACAAATACAAATTTCTCAGAGCAACCCTGTAGAAAAGAAGTGGATTAAAAACTATTCAGAATTCTGGGCCCCTCCAGGTTAGTTCTAATTATCCTTAAGCACTGAAATCATGCAAGATTTAATATATATAATATATATTATAAAATATTATAAAAAGTAAAGAAAGACAAAATAAAAGTAGAAAACTTTGAAAACCATTGATCTGTTCCAAACCAGATAATTAGTATAACCTTGCTTGAGATTATATTGCTGAAATATGCCAAAGTCTAGATTTAAACACAAAAATTTCTACTCCAAAACTCAAATCATTTCTATTATATGTAAATTGCATATACCTAAACTTCTACAGTGACATTGCACTATTTTGTATCGCTTATATTTCTTTCACATTAACATCGATTAATGCATCTGGCCCAAAGTTACCTTCAATGAACACATGTGCAGTTCTTGAGTTTAAGTTAGTTTGTTTCTGTAAGTTAACTTTTTAAATAACTTATTTTCTTAGACGACTAAAAGATTTTAATTTTTCCTTAGAAATATTTTAGGCTTTAAAAGTTTTGTGTTAAATCCAGGAAATCAACACCAACAGCTTATGTGAAACTTCCTATTGTCTTCTATTGCATCATGAGTCCTCAAAGAGTCCTTCTCAATTCTTAGGGACCCTCCAATGTGAAAAATAGAAAAATCAAAATGTGGAGAATTTGCTTAGATCTAGACTGCAAATGTCACTCTTGAGAATAGGACCTTATAGTAATGAAAACATAACAGAGGATTGCTAGACCAGAACCTTCTTTTTAAAATGTAAATGGTAAGTAACACAGTTCTTTAAGGTAACCACCTTCAGCGTATCAGAGTAAAGTCTGTGAAAGAAGACGGCTGTTTAACAAGTCACTGGAGGAATATTTTAGAATTGAAGCGCTAACATCACAGCAACTAGATGGTGTATATTTATATAATCACCTTGTCAGTTGTAAGTATATTTTTCCCAGTAGACACAGTGGGAAATATAATTCACCCTTGGTCAATTCTAATAGAAAAAAGTAACTAAATGGCATCTAGATTAAGCATTTTGGAAAAAACTTCTCTTCTTGCACAGGGACTTACAAAATAATGCCAGCATCCTGAAGACAGAATTGGGTAGAAAATGAAATAAAAGTGTAACAAAAGATCAGTGGGGAATTAGTGATAAAATCAGCAGGAAATCCATAGTGCTCCAAACAATAGTTCAACCAGCTGACTACTGATAAACAGGCTGGGAAAAGCCATGCATAGAGATAAAAAGCAGCAGGAAAATGGGAAACACCAGCAGGAAACCATGGAGGCTGCCAGGGGGTCCATTGAAAAGTTAATTGAAGCAACAAGCTGAGAGCCCTGTAAGTCAGAGAGCAGCCTCATGGAGACAGATGGAGAAATGCAGCAAGGAGGAAGGGATGTATCAGGAACAAAAAGAAAGCAGACCACAGAATGAATGAAGAAATCTGTCTGTGCCAAGTCTTGGATAATTCTTGGCCCTCTGTGAGGACTAGAAATTTAACTCTGACAACTAGCAAATGATCAGAGGAAACAGGCAGCCACATGCAAGATATAGTGCAAAATATACATTTCACTTATATGGAAAAATATGAATTATTTCCATTCTACATTTATTTCAATGATCTAGTTAAATCCAATTTCTCATTGAAAACAACACAAACCTGAACTCCAACAAATTACTTAGTGGTAGTAAAATTCAGAAAAATTACTCATAATGAACAATTGTGACTTATTGCTTAATAATAAATCAAGAACACTGGAGTTTAATCCTTTGGATTTAGATAATATGTTTATGATGAATAAAAAGAAAGATGAGCTTTTCTACTCACAAGGTTTTAGAAGCAGCAACATTTGTACATTGGTGACAATGAGTTATCCATGAAACGCACTTGCTATTATAGATAAAAGTACAGGCTTCCCTTTGCCCTCTGAAGGTTTTTTTTTTTAAATTAATAGTGGGTAGATTAATAGGAGATAAAGGAATATGCATACATTTACTGATCATTTTAGGTGACATGGGAGCCAGTGCATTTTTGTGCTTAGATTATATTAGCCACACCACAGCCATTTTGTAACCAAGCTACCATGTTACAAATAGGTCTTCTTTCCGAAAAATAAAACTTGCCTTCCCTGAAATCAGGTCCCCCAGGCTGACACAATTCAAAATGTCAACCCCGCCCAGAGCCATTCTTCCCTCTCGTAATTACACCTTCCACATTACACCTCGAGTCCCTATAAAGTTGTCACACATTTAACCCCTGTTGCTGTTCTCTGGCTTGAGAGAGCCTGTCAGGCTCCTGACATTAATGTTTTACTTCTACCCTGGTCTGTGAGATATGTTCTGCGCCACATCTCTCCTTCAGGTTCAATGAAACAAGGACAGCTCTGTAGAAGTATGACTGGACACAAAGTTTGTGGCCTGCTGGTATAGACTGAGTGGAGACACCCAGCCAGGCCTGTCTGCTCATATTCTTTTTTGGCCTCTTAGTTGTACCATATCTTCCTTGAAGGTATGAGGAAAAAGCCCTCCTGAATGAGGCTCTTAGTTTTTTTTATGGCTTGCTGTTACACAGAAAGCTGGGGGGTAGGGAAGGTAAGAGTAATATTTTCAGTTTTTCATCTGATCTTGAGGAAAGGAGGTCTTGGTTTCTATGATCTACCTTGGGGAAGAGGAATTCTAGTTTCTGTGGCTAGTCTTGGGAGTGGAAGAGAGGTAGAAGGGCAGGAGAAGCTCAGAGAACAATTTCTCTTCTGTGCCATTCAGTTTGGGACATTGCTTACCGAATCCCAACAACAGTACTGAGGCAGGGAAACAAACTCAGGCAGTCAGTGTAGATGAAAGGATGAGGGTCCATAAAGAAATTGGCTGATGGCTTTCAAGCAGATGTCTGCTAACAAAGGTGCTTCTTGAGGAACATTCAAAAGAGGCTACAGCTAGGCTCCCTCACCAACCCTTCCAGTGGGTTAGGATTGCTTAGTGTGCAGCCAAGGCTAGTTAAGGCCAGATTAACTATGGTTAGTCAAGACCAGACACACTGTGATTCAGTGTCTGGGCCCAGGGTCATAGTGAGATAGTTTTAGGAGAGATAGTAAAATGGCTAAGTAGCCAGGACCATGGGCCACATTCAATCACACCTAAATCCTACTCCTCTTTACTCCTTCCGTGGATTTTATTCTTCAAATTCATGAGAAAAGAACCCAGAAGATTGGCGCCAAATTCCCGGGTGAATTTCCACCACACCAAGAGCTGCAACACCCAGCTTTTAGCTGGAGGGTTCCTAACACTATTTTGACCTCAGAAACCTGCAGCCAGCTCAAATTCCCAGTTTAGCTGGGAATACCTGCAAACACTAGAAGCAGACAATCAGGGTTTTTCCCTTTAAGAAAAAAAAGAACACAGAAGGTATTTGGGGGTCATGCATTGGAGTGACTAAATCCAACCTGCTTAAATCCTGGTCAGGCCTCAATATGTGGTTGCTAACATTCTGAGGATCACAGGAGATAAAGGAAATTTTAAGTGAGGGGACTTTGAGGCATGCACCAGTAAGGGGCCACTAATCTACTCAAGTCCTAGTGAGGCTTCAAGGGGTGGTTGCCAACTGCTTTAAGTTTCACAGGTGATCAAGGTGAGGCAGAAAAATTTAGGCAATCAGATTTGTCAGAAAAATGTGGGTTGATAAGGAGAAAATTAAAATTAAAACTGATGGTCATCTTTCCTGAGAGGGCAAAGACATCCCCCAATATTATAAGGGTCTGACAAAATAGGCCCAGATGCAGACACTCCTCTCTGCTAGGGAAGGAACCACATTCTTTCTATTGGCACCTAAGGCATGGACCAAAGACTGTACCAGAATTCCCTGAGCCTGTGTCCTAGGTACAGGGGCAGGGAAGCAGTGACCAATCGAGGAGAGGACATCATATAAAAAGGGCAAACCTCACTGCTTCACAGGCCTGGCTGGGTGTCTCCACTCAGTCTATACCAGCAGACTCTGGGGCAAGTCTGCTCTTTTCCCTGTGCTTTACTTTCTATAAAATAAAATCCATCTACTATGCTTGCCTAGGTGTCCCTCAGTTTCATTCTTTGACCCTGACAGGACAAGAACCAGACATCCAAATCACCAGCATCAAAGGGACACCATAATCTGAGAATGGAGGAATGCCAAGGGACTCCTCCTTCCCCCTTGTCTTTCAGATGGGTAACACTCCATCTGGCGAAGGCTATCAAATTGGGGATTCCTTTGCCACTCAAACCCTGAGGAAAAATTCTGGATATTTTCTGTACTCAATCAAAGGACAGGGAGAGATGACAAACTGTAACTTCATCTTACAGTTAGATTTGCATGAGGGACTGCCCAAACTAGTTCCAGGCCAAGAGAAAAAATAAGTGTCACTTTTAAATGCAAACCTCTGTGGCACTTGCCCATATTCAGGATTCATTCCCTAAGTTTCAGAAAGGAGGAGGGAAAACAAAAGGGATCTGGGAGGTGCAAACCAACCTCTCAAGGTTCTAAGCCTTTTGAGATGCTTAAGAGGGCTGCTTTCTTTTGCAGAAGTCTGTACTTTTGCAACAGGGACTCAGCTTCTGGAAGCTGACTTGGAAGCCCCAAGAATTTCACTTAACACTTGCAGAGTTTTCTCTTCAAATGGACACAAGGAAGGAAAGTGAAAAGTTCAAATGTCTAAGTTTTCTTTTCTAAAAAAGCTTTTCCTGAGGATTTCACAGACTCCCACATTCTTTCAATCTCTGGAAAAACTAATCTGATCCTAAAGTGCACTATGGTCTACTAGGGATGTTTGCATGCAAGGGCATACTTGTAAAGTATGCCCTTGCATACAGTAGTAAATACTGCCATTTCATTTTTGTGGGAAAGCTTTATTTTTTGAGCTCAATTTTATTGGTGCTTTCATTTATCATTTTGTGCACCCAAATATTTTTTTCAGTCAGTTTTGTCTAACTAGAGTTTAATCTTGATTTTTTACTGCTGTCTTTTCGAAGGTCAATTATTCAGAGAGGTTAAGTCTGTTTCCTATTTGTTTTTTTGTATGTGTGCACACCTGTATTGTGTTTGTCTACATATGTTGTGTCAACATGGTACCATTTGCCTTAAATAAGTGCTCATAAACTAAATTTTGAAAAATGGAGTCAAATAACTTTCTGTTCATGACTCAAACATTTAAAGAGGCTCAATTTAAATTGGTTAAACATAATAGTAAAAATGTCTTGGAAATTACTAACCTACATGTTTTCCTAGGTGGTCAATCAATTGAATATTGGTTTCTATAAATGTTAAGTATAACATTCATTGCTGCTAGGATTTTTCAACAGGGGAAAAACAGCTTGTGCTGTTGTCTACACTTGTCTGATAATATAAATGGGATTAATCTTTATGCATGGGTGCTAAAAGACATTTGAGTACTGCTGCTATGAGTTCAGATGCTCATGGTTTCTAAGATTCTATAGGGCAATATATATATTTAGGTCTATTAAATAAGTTGTTGGGAAATGGAAGAATTTAAGATTTTGTTTCTAGATCTTCATAAAAGCAAAATTGTTGAATTAAAATTCTAACATGTATGATTCTAACAGGTGTAAAATTCTAACAGGTATTAAAAGTATACAAGCAGTAAAAAGTTTCAACTGTTTTGATTTTAATATGAAACAACATGTTTCACCTTAAGAGCAATTGGGAAATTTGGAAACTTCATAAGGATTGTTTCTAAATGTAAATTTAGGAAAAATCATCAACTGGGAAATCTAGAGAAGAATCAGCAACTGTGAAAGATATACTGATAGGGCAAAGTCTAATTCTTTAATAAGGTTTCTTAAAACATTGGTTTGCTTATCAAGATGATTTCTTGGGGCTGGAGCGGTGGCTCAGCAGTTATGGCACTTGCCTGGCATGAGCCGTAACATGGGTTCAAACCCCAGCACCCATGTATACAACTAAGTGTTGGAGCAATGAAAGCCATGTGAAAAACTCAATAAAAATTGATTCTGTGTCTCTCTCTCTCACTGTCCTTCTCTCTTAAAAAAAAAAAATGATTTCTTGTGTCCCTGAAGTGTTATTAAGGAAACTGTACCTGTTTTAAAGTCTTAAGTGATTATTCTACAAGTGGTTAAATAAGCAACTGTTATTTAAGGATTATTGCTGCCATTCTAGACATGTGTAACTAAAGATACATGTACATCTGAGAACTAAGTGTTCAAGCTTTTGTCTATGTGTTACATAGGTTAAGGTAGGCAAGTTAACCAAGTGCTGTCCCATAAGCATTCTTCATTTTAAACCTGGCTTACATTTGTTTTAAATGCATAGAAGCATTTTATTAATGGGTTGCATTTATAAATCAGTCTTTTACTGTTTTTCTCGGCAATTTCATTTTGTATTTTTCAACTGTTTTGACTTAAATAGTATGAACCAAAGTATTTCTCACCTTGAAGTAATTGGGAACATTGGTAGTTTCATAAGGTTTGTGTCAGAATGCAGATTTAAGAAAGAGTCAAGAAGTAGGAAAGAGATATAAAAGGTTATAGGCATGGACATATACTTTAATATTGAAATTTAGAATGAAAAAAAATGTTCCTTGATGAAGAAAGAAATGTTCCTGGATGGAGAAAGAAATGTTCCTGGATGAAGAAATATAGAATGCCTGAGTAAGTTTCAGAAGGTTTATGGAAGGCAAATCTCAGAAGCTTATATGTTATTAAGTTGAATATAACAGGCACAATCAATTAAAACTAAGATCTCTCTTATGGTCAAAAAGTATTCAAGCTTTGACTAAATCTTGTGTAAGTTATGTAGGTTTACAGGCTAGGTAACATACATATATATATATAATGTGTATATATAATGTATATATATAATATATATAATGCATATATATGTATATATAATGTGTATACATATAATATATATAATATATATATAATGTATAGTATATGACATAAAAGGGACATACTGCCATTTAAAAGCCTGACTTATATCTGTCTGCTTTGACTGTTTTTCTGATCATTAACACTGTTTCTTAAATGTATATTGAGATAGACTCCAGAAATAATACATGAGAACTTTGTAAAATGTTTTTAAAAGGTAAAGATCAGCTTCAAAAATAAAACTCTTAATGTTTGTCAAGAGCTCTATGTTGTCTGAGCTAAGACTCAGCCTCTCACCTTATGGTTCCAAAGTAGAATTAATTTCATTTACTCTTGCTAATTCCATATTATATTTTCCTTGTAAAATGTCAAAACTGTTGCTTATTATTGTTTTGCAGAAGTACTATTTCTAACAGAAAAAAAAACCTGAATTAAGACATGCCATCACCTACAGGACAGATAAGATATATTACTAATATTAAGCACGATTACTGATCCTAATTAAACAAAAGGGGTAACTATAAAACTGTAACATAGTATTTCCACTTTAAGACTGGTGAAAGTGGTCTGCTGGATGTTTAACACCAAATCAAGGAGACCAAAATTAAGACAGTTTAAGGGCTAAGGAAAATATTCAATATTTTGGCCCTTGCCCTGTTTGGTCTGCAAAACTCAGGGGACAACGGAACTTCTCTACAGGCTTGAAAACTCTGGGTAACATGACCTCCTGATCAGGGAGATCAGATGACCCTAGAGATCAGAAAGTTAACCAGTGAAAATTTTGCAGAGGATGGACAATGTCCCAGATGCTTCTAAGGGAAGCCACATGTGTGTCAGCAAGACCCTGATCTATCCTGGCAGATGGCACAACTGATAGAAGAGTTAAGAGGCTTTTTACAAGTTCCTCAAGAATGACCCTGGCAAATCTCAGATGACCTGTAGCAATAGGTAAGAACAAGATCACTTTTGATGAAGTTTGTCTTAAACACCTGGCAAGAGAATATAACCAAAGTTCAGTCCTACATGGACATTTAGCAACAGACAATGGGTCTTTTTAAACATTGCTTGAGGTGTATGATTATTCTCTCAAAGGTATATAAAACTGGGAGGTTACAAAGCCAAAAGAAATATCTCTACCAGGCAGAAGTTAACACTGATGAGTAAACTGTTTTACAGAATCACATGGGACATAAGCCATTTTAAAAGCTAAATGCTATGTTTGTAACAACTTTGCTAATGTTTCCAAAGTCATAAATAGTGCCCACTCATGATTTAAAGTCACTGTCTTCATAATTTTCAGGGAATGACTAATATTGATTGCTTTTGTGTTGTTTACAAAACTAACACTTTGCTGTCTTGTTTATCCTCTTAACATGCTCCCTGCCTGATGAATGCCTTGTCCAGTCACTTGCCCTGCCACCATGAATGTGTGAGCTGCCCTAACCAGCAAGATACCATTATTCATGGAATCTACAACCAAGCCCTGCATCTATTGGGGTCCTTTCAGATAGACTTCTGGGGAAGGGTCCCTGCCAGAAGATTGGCACCAAATTCCCAGGGTGAATTTCCACCACACCAGGTGCTGCAACACCCAGCTTTTAGCTGGAGAGCTGCTAACACTACTTCAACCTCAGAAACCTGCAGCCAGCCCAAATTCCTAGTTTTAGCTGGGAATAGCTACAAACGCTAGAAGCAGGCTATTTTGGCTGCTGGAGTCTGTAGTGGTCCCAGACTCCATTTGCCAAGGGAGCAGAGAAACCAGCCTCATCTCAAAAACCACGCATCAATAGGCAGTAACTTGTAACCATGCATCTGCTAATGCCACCTCTTGGTAATGTGCCTTCTTTGTTTGAGCTAATCCTAGAAAGGGCCTACAGAGAGTAGCTAAGGGGGAGGGGGTCCTCTGGATGGGTTAAAAGGACTAACTCAGTGTTAAGAGATAGGCTCTCAGCTCCCTTCACCCCCTGGGGAGAAGTCCGCTTCTTTCCTTTTCTTAGATAAGCTTGCTTATTCTCACTGCTTGCTTTACTTTCCTAAGTAAAACTGTGTGCCTGCCTCAGTGTTCTGTAATGTTCATTCTTCACCTTTATGGAACAAGAACCTGGCCCCAATATCAGCACAGTATCAGTTTGGCATCCAATGTCAATGAGTAGAAGAGTTTGCTCATGGATTTTGCATATTGTAAAACACAGGTGACATTAATAAAGTTATGGATGTTCAGACTTGGAAGATTCTTAACTTCCTCCCTCTAATGCCTTCTTTTTTCCTGCTTCCCATTGTGGAAGTTATAAATATTAAATATTAGGAAGAGAAATGTGCAGAAAGGAAGAAAAGAGTGTCTGGGTAAACCCAGCTAGTAAATTAAATCTCAGTGATTGACTTTGAAAGAGATAAGCACAAAACATTGAAAGATATGGACCTTGTATTTAACTTTCAATGGTAGTATTTGTAGCACTAATACATTTTTAGAGTTTTAGAGCTCCTATATTTGCATTGATTGACTAGCGAAATGGAAACTATTCAGCACTACTGAAAAATAAAAGATAATTTTTAGATAAAATAAAAAGTAAGACTAGATTCTAATCATTCATTACAAAAATAACCCACCTTTCCATTTTTTAACTTACTAAAAATTTAACTAGTTTTCTCAAGATATAGTGTGTAGTCTTAGTGATAAAAGAATTAAGGAAGACACAATTAGGCAAAATTAACTAGACAGAATGAGTGGTATTTTGAGTTGAAAAGAATTAAAGATTTTTAAGGAAAATATTGTAGAACCAGCAATTAGATCCTAAAAGAATATTCAATTTATAAATATGAATATTTAATGAGTAAATATTCATGCAAGGTCATTCCTTTTCTCAAATAATAAACTAAATTCCAAAACAGTGTAAGTTTTTTAAAAGTTTGGCTCATATAAGAGATAAAAAGTTATTTAATATATGTAGAAACTGATTTTCAATTTACATTTATACTTTTAAAATCACAAAAAGTAAAATACAAAACAGTGTGCACCAAAGGTTTAAAAATATCATCTACTAGGGTTGGAGCAGTAGCTCAATGGTTATGGTGCTTGCCTGGCATGCACAAGGATGCAGGTTCAAACCCCAGTACCACGTATACAAGAAAGTATCCAAGCAATGAAAGTCACATGAAAAACTGAATAAAATTGTCTCTTTGTCTCTCACTGTCCTCACTGTCCCTCTCAAAAAAAAAAAAAATCATCTACTATGAATCATCTTATGAGGTGTTTGTTAGAACTTGATTCCAACATCATTTTCTGCTGTAGTCATGATACAGTTTTAGACAATCATTTATTGAACATTTGTCAAGAGCTATGCTTTTATACATATATATATGTAATTGCATTTATCCCTTAATAGGTTACTATAATCTCCCTTTTATAAATTAGAAAAGTGGTGGAGATTGGAGAACAGACATGAATCTGTCAGTGATTCATACTGGCAAGGTCAAAACAAGTAGACATTTTTATCAACACAGAAGAAACTCTAAGTATGACTTTTATAATGTGATTTAAGAAACTATTTCCAATGGAACTAAAACTAAGCTGTAATATCGGAAATCATCTTTGAAATGTACTTCTCAAAAAATCCTAGAGAACTCTCCTTATATGTAAATCATATGTAAATGGTATGAAAATTGAGGAAAGCTTAAGTATATATTTTTATATCTTCAGAATTTTTTTTTCTCATAATCTTTTATTCATTTCAGGGAAATCCAATAATTTAACCTCTCAAAGTAGAAGAAAAAGGTGGGGAGGAGGAAGAAAGTGCATATTGTCATCATTAATCAGGTGAAATGATGTGTAATAGAACTGGACCTTGTATCAGAAGACCTGAGTCAGAATTAGCCCTACATTTATTAAATTTGAGCAATCACATAACCTCCTCAATTTCCTCCTCTACAAAGTAGGATAATAACAACACTGCACTATCTACCAGACAGTTTTTATAAAATTCAAAAGAGATTCTATTGGCTAATTTGTAACACTAAGTTGTTATTTTCACATAAAGTTCAAATTTAATTATTATCAATTATTTTTCTCTATTCCTATTTGCACATTTAACTAGCTTACTTTTTATTGGAAATATTTAGCAATATACCATAAAACATTTACTGCATGCCAGGAACACGGAAAAAAAAAATGTGTGGTGAATAAAAATAGCTCTTATTTTGGTTTCCATTTCTAACTTAAGATTTTGAACTGTGAATAACATTTTAGTAAATACAAAAGCTTTTAAGCCTCCTGTGGAATGAATGCTGCTGGAAGGAAGGGGGCTTTGAATATGAACAAAAGAAACAGGGTATTGTTTGCACTCTGCTCTCCTTAATGTAATGGCCATAGAGAAGAAAGCAACTGGAAACTTTAGAATGAATATTTTGGCAACTCTCAAATACATATTTATGTCATATATGAAAACTTAAATAAATGAGTATAGAATACAAGTAATAAAGCAGGCATTTCTACCAGGGCATGGTGCAAAATATACAAATACCTTTTAAAAAATCAAATGCATTGCATCATGTATCTTAGGAAATGTTACAAATTCCCACAGAGCAATGTTATTTTCTAGGTACAACAGTTGAACTAACAATACTTCTCTGTAAATATATATCTCATAGTAAAAAACATGAATCAACTTATTCAGAAATTCTAACTAAATTGTTTTTTAAATACAGCATTGATAACTATTAAAATCACATCTTGTGGCTGGAGCAGTGGCTTGGTGTTTACGGCGCTTGCCTGGCGTGCACAAGTACAGGGGTTCAAACCCCAGCACCCACATATACAACTAAGTGTCAGAGCAATGAAAGCCATGTGAAAAATTCACTAAAAATTGATTCTGTCTCTTTAAAAAAATACACATAGCTTTTATATTAAAATAAGTTGTAGTTGTTATATCAAATATAAGAGTTGTGCCCCAAAATATAATGAATCTTAAAATATGTATCTTGAAAGCAAATAAATATGTGTTTTAAAGGAAATGATTAAATACTATCATGAAAACAGAATTTAATTGGATCATTAAAAAAGCTATTTTATCTTGATTAATCAAATGAAAACTAGGCGTTTAATTTTTAAAAAAACTATTTTGTGTCCTATCAGTTTTTTAATAATTGTATGCCATTGTAGATTTATAAAAAAATGTGGATTCGTTTATTTGGCAATGAAATAGCACTCACTGTTAATGAACAATGAATTGAGAAACAATTGTGAACTCTCATGACATTTAGGGACTTATTTCATCTTAGGCATATACAAATCATTATAATATGGATTCTGTCTTTGAGAATTGATGAATATACACACAAGACAAATAGGTATTGAAATCAATACCTTAGAAGGTAAGGAATACAGGAGAAAGAAGTAAGAAAGAAATGCTTTGTGAGAGCCAAGGAACGTGGATGTGGGAGGCTGGAAAATTTCCACAGAGCTGCATGTTGAGAAAATCTATACCTAGAAAAGCATTTCACTAGTTAGAAATGAGTGGCTTCCAGGACAGTGGTAGAAGTCTAGGTATAAAAATATGGTAAAGATGGGATAAGAGAGAAATTGCAAATGATCTTTGAAAATACTAATTATCTGCTGCAGCCAGCAGGGTGATGGCAGGTACCTCTGGACAGGTGGGTGCAGGTGAGATTGCACAGTGCCTTGAGGTTAAACCATTATGTCCAAGCCTCTGAAACTTCCTTCATGAGTCTGTATGTGAACAGAGGCTTTAAACAGGGGAATGATGTGTAGATCATGTGAGGCTAACTAGAGAAGGAAGTTCAGCATCAGGGAAAGGAGGTAGGAACTTGGATTTGAAGGCTCAGGGCTGAAGATGCAAAGCTCTTCGTTGAAAAGGCAGGAGTTACATGAGCCAAGTGTACACCATCTTCTCCTTTCTTGTTTGTCTCTTCGTGACATGCCATGGTGTTTTTTCATCTGCTGTTCAGTATCCACACTCCTGGGCAGTGGAAGTTCTAATCTGCAGTTGGGTTAGTTAAGTCTCACTCAAAGAAGCCTCTGGATCTGTGCTTTGTCTGACTGAGGAGGGAAAGTCAAACTTCCCTCCCAACGCCTGTAGCCCCAAGCCAATGCACACAGTAATGCCAAAAGGTTAAAGTTTCCATGCCACACTGGGATGGGGACTGGCAAGAGGCTAGTTTTGCTTAGCAGCCCATTGAACCCTTAAGTGCTGCCAACCAAGGCCAGGGAGAGCTGCTGCCATGCCCTTTCTTGAGATGCCATGGAGCATCCCCCACCAGTGTGTCAAAGACCCCACTTGAGATATAGGCAGCAGGACTCTTTGAAAGGAAATGGGGAGGAGGTGCTTGGAAGTGTTCGAAGGCACCAGGAAAAGTACCCAGCTGCTGAAAAACTTTACCATGGAGGCAGGGAGGCAGTGGGAGATGGACCACATGAGCTGAACCTCCAAGTCACCAATCACTGCTTCAAAATGTCTTCAGGGGTCACTGAGAAAGTACAAATTCAAAAGTGACATTAACAAGAATTTTAACACAATGATCTTAGCGCATTAAACCTAAGTGCAGACCATATCTGTGTGTAAGGGCCTGTGTGACTACACAGGCTGTAAGCCCACGAAGCTGGCAATGCCAATAGTGATGACATTACAAACTCAAAGCCTAGAAAGAGACACTTTTAGTGGAAATGAAAATATGTAGAGAGAACAAAGAGTTAATCTGCAAGTACAAAATATTCTACTTGATGGCCCCTTTGGCATGTGAGTTGAGTATGAGAGAGTAAACAGAGATAACTAAGATTCTGGTTTGAGTTACTAGGTAGAATGATGTTATTAACCAAGAAAGCACCTGGGAGGGGATTATGTGATATTTGCAGAGGACAGAGACTACAAAGTTGATTTAAAATATGTTAACTTTAAGATGACTACTGAATATGTAAGCAGTGAGGTCAAGAAGCCTTGTAGATATTTGGATCATCATTAAAAAATGTATGTTGGTGCTGGAGCAGTGGCTCAGCGGTTCCAGAGCTTGCCTGGGATGCGCATGGATGTGGGTTCAAACGCCAGCACCACATAAACAAGAAAGTGTCAGAATGATGAAAGCCACATGAAAAACTAAATAAAATTTGATTCTATCTTTCTCTCTCACTGTCCCTGTCTCTTAAAAGAAATAGATTTGAAGGGAAAAAGAGATTAGATTTGAAAATCATTCACATAGACTCTGAGGAGAAACAGGAGCAAATAGCAAGGCATAAGTATAATATTCTGTTCCAGAAACTTGTGCCTGGCCCAGGATACTCAGACAAACTTTACAACTGCTGCAGCATCACCTGCTAGGCTTTAAACTAAGTCCTTCATTTCTGCAATGTATTGATGAATCTATAAAGGTCAGGCAAAGACCCAACATGGAGGACTTGCAACAACAGAGAAAGATCTGGGAAAGATAATCCAAAGAAATGATCAGGAGAGGAGCTGAAGAAACAAGAGAGCATTTATAGACATTAAAGCTGCACCAGAATATTCATATGCCCCCAGAACTCACATGTGAACCCTGGCCTCCAAGGTGAATTGGAGGCTTTGGAAAGTGATTTAGGACAGGAGGGTGGGACACTCATGAATGGCATTAAATGTGCTGTTAAAGAGACAGCAGCAAGATCTCCAGCCTGCTTTCTGCCTTGTGAGGGTACCAAGGGAAAACGGCAGTGTACAGCTCCAGAAGATACTTAGCAGAACCTCACCATTCTGGTCTCCTGATCTCGGACTTTCTACTTCCAGAAGTGGGAGAAGTAAGCGTAAGTTTTTCATAAGCCACCCAGTTTATACTACTTTGTTATAATAGCATGACCTAAAACAGAAGCCAAGGGATAAAGAAGTTGAATGAATTTTATATTTTGCTGATTTGGGTAGATAAGCCCAGTTAAGTAATCAGGTTTCATTTTAGAACTATGATTAATTTTATAGGCTTTCATTTGTTATCTTTAACAATCTGAAAGAAAATGCGGGAATAATTGAGGTTATCATGTATTCCACACTTTTGATCATCTATTGTTGTGTTTTCTTACCTACAAAAAAATATTATCAACTCAATGGAGATATTAATAGACTACTATAATCATCATGGTGATTTTTCCACAATTTAATCTATTGACTCTACATACTAACCTACCCAACTATAAACATCAATTTCTTTGCATGTTCATAGACTAATCCACAATGATGGTTATGTTCAGTAATAATGTTAGATACATGGAGTATGTATATCTAAGAAACATGCATATCTAAAAAATATAAATGCATGTATATATTTTTCTAAGTGTTTATTTTGGCATAAACATTAATGTGCACATAGTTTTACATACATATTATTTGTATGCATATACAAATATATAGTACATACATATTTATATCTAGTATGCTAAATGGATATATTTATATAGATCAGATGCTGTTTATTTGAAACACCAGAGCATGAAGGCATGTTACTCTACACTATCATGGTGTCCAAGTCTCAGGTTAATGATTGAGAAAGGGGCTCTTTAATAAAATCAATGTTGGTCTACAGTGAGGGTTCTCTCTTTCAAACAGCAGCATTTCTTCCATACTGTATGTGCCACATAATACTTCACTTGAATGCAATACTTTAATGAAGACCAGTTTAATTAAATTAAATTTCTCCCTTGTGGAAAAAAAAATCAAAATGCATCATATCCTCATTATAATTTTATCTGTAGGAGCCGGACATTATAAGTGCTATAAGGAAGGTTTATTTTAATGATGGCAGCAATAATAAACTCTACTTTATCAAGTTACATAACGCAATAGTGTAACTAAAATTTTTGTATTAAGTTCACAGCATATGCATTTTAGTTCCTAATTAATATAGTCAGCTTATGTTGTTTTATTAGAAGTAATGCCATTCAAATAATTGTCCTTTGTTAGACTAACATTTATAACAAGCCTTTACTTAAACTGGTATAATTATATTAGCATAAATAATTAAAATTTTTCTAATTCAGTAGTTATCATAGGCTTACTGTAAGATGATTCATTTTGATTTCATAGAGTCATGATTAGACTAAATGTATTGTAACTAGAAGGAATTTCATATACTCTTTAATTGTTCAAGGTGTGTTCAAGAGAATGTTCAACAAACTCCGTGAAATGAGAGGGATTCTTATTTCACTAACTTTGAAAATGAGGGGATTTTTTTTTTTTTAATAGAGAGGGACAATGAGAGTGAGAGAAAGAAATCAATTTTATTTAGTTTTTCAGGAGGCTTTCATTGCTTCAACACTTCATTGTGTCTGCGGTACTGAGGTTCAAACCTGCAACATCATGCATGTTCGGCAAGCACTATAACCGCTGAGCAACTGCTCCGGCAGATGAATTTTAACCTTGCAATTTATTTTTTTTTTTTATTGTGGTGCTGAGGCTTGAACCCAGAGCTTCACATATGCTCTGCAAACAAACACTCCACTACTGAGCTACATCCCCAGCCCTCATCTAGTAATTTATAACTAATGTCTTGAATAAATATTAACTGTCTATGTTTTGAAGGAATTTAAAACTATCCACACCAAAATAAATTGTAGGTGTTTATGTACTTTAAGTATACATGACAACATAAGTAAATATGTCTCCAAAGAATATATTCCTCAGACAAATAATGCTGGAAAAATATCAAAATAGTAATTAGTTTTTGTTTTCCTAAATTATGCTTCTAAATTTCCACTACAGGCTGCTTTATAAACTGGGAGGGTATGGAACGGCAGAGAGAATTCTAGAGTATTTCCATTTAGCATCCTCCTTGAAGATGGCGCTCAGGTTTACTCTGAGTATTTAACCTCTCTTTGATTTAGTTCTCCCTCTTGGATTTAGTTGTCATTTGTGCTCTATTGACTATATCATCTAAAAGTCTCCAGATTCCATCTACCCCTTCCTGTCTTATCTTTCCTGCTAAGCTCATAATTCTGCAGATTGGATTACTGTAGTAACTTCATAGTCTTTCTGCCTTCAGATGCAACTCTTTCCAAAACTTATCTAGAACAATTTCTAGATCCCAGAAATGCCACACTATTTCATACCAACTTTAGATTAAGCAACGGAGACTCTACCTTGTGCTCTGCCCTTCACAGAGCCTTTCCCCCCTTCTTCTCAACAAAATTGTTCTTGTAGCACAAGGAATGTATAGGACATTTGGGTTGTGGCCATCCATTACCTACCACACACTCATACCAAGACCATAATCCCCCAGAGCAGCACTGATATAGCATCTAAGGTTTGCTTAAAACCCTTTTTGGTTATTAGAGAAGATTGCTGATGCTTCTACTTCTAGCACTGAGGAGTGGCCAATAGGCCTTGTTTCAAAGCAGGAAGATAGAGTTAGACATTAGCACTTGAATGAAATTGTTGGGACCAGAGTAGGAAGAGAATAAATGGAGAAAACTAGAATTCCTTATATGTCCCTGGTGTATTGTAGAAATCTGAGGAGTTTGATTTATGAATTTAATACTGCTCATCCAGGTTAATATAAAAGCATGTATTGCTAAGAAAGAAAAAGCAACATATTTTATTTAACTGTTTATTATAGATCTCATATCCTGTCCATTAGTACTTTTACTTAGGGCTTGGTAAATGTTTAAATGTTTAGGAAAGCCTGACTACTCCACGCCTCCTAGAACTCTGGCATGCGTGCTTTTATTCCTATCTTCCTCCTTCTCTTTCTTCTGAGTAACCTCTCTATGAAACTTTCCCAGATCTCATTCTGAAAAAACATTCCTGTTTCCTACCTTGTGTTATCACTGCTTTAATTTTAGAAAGTGTTGTAACTATTCACAAGAGAGCTAGGTTCTAGTCCAGCAGTTTTATTTACTCGTTGCTAAAATATTGGAAAATGTTGCTTTGTTTATAAAATTTATTGTTTCTTTCATAAAAGAATCTAGTTTAATTAGGGGATAATTTTGGTTAATGTCTTCAAGTAGTTCCTATCAACTGGGTACTAGTTTAAATGATTTCTATTATAGATTAATTTTTCCTAAATAATATGTTGGGGCTTGGGTATCATCAAGTCATTTTCCTGAAGAAAATGAGGCCAGTGAGAAAAAGAAACTTGTCCCAAAATACTAAAAATGGATACAATTTTGGCTAACCTTCTTTATAATATGGGCAAATTTTTATTTAAATCTATTTTAAAAATTTTATTTAATAAACAGTTCTCTTTTTTAGCAACTATTATAAGTGATTAAAGAAAGAGTTCTTTAGAATATTATAATTTGGGAAATCTTCAAAATATTCCTATTTAAAAAATTAGCCATTTCTTTTTTTATTAAATTTAGATACCATGCTTACTCATTTTTAAAAGATTGATTTATAATGTTTGGGGAATGCTTTTAAAAGACAGGGATTTCATGACTGAGATGTCATTAAATATAAGGGAAAATAATCACCTACTGACATTAAGAGTTTTGATTTGGAATGCCAATACTTTTTCTTCAATAATAAAATTCTAAAACTGATAAATTTCATAACATTAAAAATATCAATTTAAACCACCATTTTGAACATGTTAGAAAATAAAAAGGCATTTTTTTTGTCTAGCATGAGTAATAAATATTCTATAGTGAATTGTGCTAGTTTAGAGCATTTTGCCAATAATTAACTAGGAAGCCAAAGAGTTAATAAAGCCTATTTGAGAACCCATCAAACCAAAAAAGGCTTAAAATTGAAAAGGAACAGCTTAAATAGGAAGGCATATATGATACTTTCATGATCTCTAGTTTTATTTTTCAAAATAATATTTTTTTACAAAATAATATTTTTTACAATGAAGTCTTTCATCTGGATCAATATAGTAATGTCAAATATTAATTTATTTCATACATATGAAAATATACACATGAATTTTCTTCCATCCTAAAAATGTATAAGCTGTGTACAATATTTCAGACTACTATGTTCAGAATCACAATTAAAGAATAGCTTATCAAATGTGATTTTAAAGGTCTCTCAATTGAATTTTGAGAGGCCTTTAGTTTTCAGAAATCAAAATTCATGACTTTGTCTACTTTTTTCTATAAAACTTCAGACTTACTTCATTGTTTTAGATACATTCCTGATTAATGAATGCCTTTCCAGTTTCAGAAGCATAAATAAAATCTTCTAAATTATCTAGAGCTCCTCACCTTTCACAGCTCCAAATTATTATCAACTCAGTCTTTATATGCTACCATGTACCCTATACTCTGCAGAGGAGTCCAATAACAATATTCCATTGACTAAAGGATGTCATTAATTTCTGTACTGCAAAAAATATCCTTAAAAATCAAAAGGTAAATATAACAGTATGTTTTCCTACTCGAGCACTAAATTTTTGGAGATGAGCTTATTTCCTTTCTCAAGAGAAAACATGCTTTTTTGGTAAAATGTTTATATCATTTACTGTACCAATTATTAAGAAGCCAAAATTCAAGAATGACTATTAAATTTGAAGTATTTACTTATCATCCTAGTAGCACTAGTCATACTTCAAGTATTCAAAGGCTATATGTAGCTAATGACTACCACATTGGATTATTCAGATGTAAAATATTTACATGATTGTATAAAGTTCTAGTGCACAGGGCTAATCTGTAACTTCTACTAGAGGAAGTTATTACATCAAATATTAATTAAGAAATACCATGTAAAGAAAAATGTTTTGGCACACAAGTTATCAGATTCTGTCTTCATATTTCAATTACTTTTAAAAATGTAGTTTTCTATGTCCTAGTTATACAGATTAGAAATTTCAACCACATGATTCCTTTCAACTCCAGTATTCATACTTTGAATATTAATTGAATTTTATAATCTTGTTACCGGATGTGCCAATTTAAAAAAAGGAACTCAGAAGTTAGTAAGGCCTTGTTTATCCTGTTCAAAAACAAGTAAAATTTAAAGAATTATATAAACATGACTAGCTTAAATATGAAATATTTCCATGATGGTATAATAAATTTTCAAAGGAAATTACTGTAAATTCTATAGGGGTGTATGCTGAGGGCTTTTTGGAAGGCATCTCATGTCACCTGAGACTTGAAGGGTAGATAGGATTTTGACAATGGAAGTGGAATAAACTCCATGCTGAATGAACACACAAGCAAAGGATGGGGAAAAATAAGATGTGCTCAGAAATGGGAGACTGACATGGGTGTAATGTGTGAGACATGAGAACAGGACATTGGATTCCTTGATAGAGCAATGGACAAATTAGTCTGTATCCACTGAAGGCGACATTATTAATGGAATGATGGGTAAGAAGGGAAGAACAACGACTGGCCAAGAAGGACTAGATGCCATTGTACCTAGGGCCTAAGATAAACTTCTACACATGATGGTGAGGTAGTACCAAGAACTATTTCTGGAAGAGAAGTGACAGTGCTGGCAAATAACTGACAATGAGAACCCAGACAGATGTCCTATGAAAACACTCAAGTCTCCTTATCAAAGCAAGTATAAGAAGGGCTTTAATTCTTTTTTTTTTTTTTTTTTTTTTAAAGGTTCTCTGTAGGCATTGATGAAAAGCATCTGAGCAGCACTGGAACTTAAGGATTTCTTTCCTAGAAGAGACATGGCTTAATTCTACTAAACTGCTTTTGAATGAATAATTGAGAAGATAATTTAGTAACAAATACATGAAGAAAAATAAAGGAAAAAATAAACAGCGAAAGAAAACAAATGCATTCATTGGATGGAGAGAAATGAGGGAGGCCTTGGAAGAAGTTGTGACCGGAGCCACATTTAGAAGTTCAGACTACTTTGTAGAACACAGTGAAGATTTAACCATTCATCATGATAAGATTAATAGATCACTCTAGCTGCAGTGTGGAGGATGGAAATTAATTGGAGGGGTGAGACAGGGTGGGTGTATCACACACAAGAGAAGGGTGAGAAAGACTCCTCAGAAGCCGAATGCCATGGAATGAATGATGTTCTCACAGAGTTCCAGTATTGAAGTCCTATAATCCCCAGTGTGACTATATTTAGAGATACCACCTAAATTAAAAAAAAAAGGGTAAATGACTTCATAAAGTGAAGGCTTACTCCAACAGGACTGGTATCCTTATAAGAATGAAAAAGATTCCAGAGTTCTCTGCTATGAACAGAAGGCAAAGACACACACTAAAAGGCATTTGAGAACATTGAGAAAGTGGCTTTCTGAAAGTTGCCGAGATGCCTCAATAGAAACCCACCCTGCCAATACCTTCATGTTGGAATCCAAGCCTCTACAGCTGTGAGAAAATTCATTTCTGCCTTTCAGGCCACCCCACCTAAGGCTCTTTTGCAGGTTGAGTCTGTTCTGACAGCCTTAGCAGACTCATACAGTTACCTAACATATAATACATCCCCTCAATTTCCTTAAGATTGCTGGTCTTTAGTGATCTACCATATTATAATCTTCATTAGTACCAAAGCGTTAATATATGTTTGAACTATGTAATTATTTTATTGAACGTTACAAGTAAGTACATGACAGTTCTTAATAATAGGAGGTGATAGAAGTCATTTGCTTACTTTGCACAAATTTCTTACCATCTCAAAATCTTATCTAACTGACCTTGACTATGAACTATATCTACTAGAGATTAGTTTTAAATCTTTTTGACAAGTTTTTCTACTTTTTTGCACCATTTCCATGTAACTTACTTCCTTGCCACCTCCGTCTATTTATTGCCTGATTATGTGTCTGTCATGGACAATTAAGTCACTTGAGTCTCTGAATCTCTATAAAGCAGTTATGGTGGCTTAGACCTCTTAGTCCAATTTGAGGCCATACTCAGTACAAATCCATCACTGCAAAGCATTAATTAGATATAGATGTTTTTACCAAAGCCTTCATGGGATAAAAGGGAAAAAGACTCACTTATCTACAAAGCAGAAACTTAATTAAATCCCCATAAAAATTTCTGAATTGCCCATAAATTTCATCTCCCTGAATGGCTGCAACATTTCTCTACTCTCTTATTTACACAACTTTGAAAAACATCATTTCTGTTACTGAGAACTATTCAGTATCTGCTGTTAGGTAGGACAGACCCTTAGTAAATCAAAGTAGTTTACTAAATACTGTCCCACATCATTGCTGTTATTCAGGCTGTGCCTTAAGGAATTACCAATATGAGATGGTTCCCTCCTTAGGGAGGGGCAGGAGGTTCTGCATCTATGACTATAAAAATCCCCCTACATTATAATAGAGATAAATCCTGTCCTTATTCAAATATCATAAAATTTAGTATTTGCCAAGCCAACATTCTGCCTGACAGAAATATTTTCCCAAAGAAACATATTCCTGCTTTGAATAACCAGACACATAAATCCTCTTTTAAGCAGTAAAATGATACAATTTCTTTAACAGAAATATGTATAGAAAGATATGTATATGCATAGAAAAAGAGGCAGAAATAGAGACAGAGATGGATGTCAGATCTTCTCTCAGGTTGCCTGCAAGCTCCTTAGCTATGCACACTTGGAGTCAAACATTTGATGTCCTGTGTTTTATCATGTCACTGCGCTCTGGGAGAGAGACACAAATTAACTGACACTTTTTTTGTTGTTATTTAAAGAGTGAGAGAGAATGAAACAGGGCAGGGGTGGGAATCAAATTTATTTTTTTATCTGGTATTTGTTTATCTGACAGTTATATATGTGGTACTGAATTTGAACCTAGGTCTGGCACATGTCAGGCAAGCGCTCTAACCTCTGAGCCACTACTCCAGCCCTAACACTTTTTGTTTTTAATCTTTGTTTTTTTTTCCTTTCATAGTATACCCCACTTGCTTGAAATAATGGCAATCTTTGGGCATCAAATACAAAGAGTACATTCTTGGTGCATAATCTATTGTAACTGGTTTTAACTGCAGACATTTGAATGTTTCCTTAGCAGCACACTCAATTTTAAAATTGTTTTACAGTTATCCATAGCAAAACTTATTTTAATGTTGTAAACTTATTTGTATTTTTCTATCTAGATGATAATTTCAAATTTTAAAATAAATGCTGAAGATAAAACAGGCAATGCAATGTAATAATAGTAATACTCTTAATAATAAAAATACAAGTAAAACAACATCTCAAACTTCAGCAGTTTGGTGTCCTTATTTGGAGTCTCTGGAACCTATTCGCAGTTTAATAGTAGACAGAGATACCCATTTTAAATAGGTTGCTGAAACTTTTCATTTGGAAATTTTTCTGTATTTTATGATGCGTTTTTAAAGAAATGTCTTTGTTTTAAATTTTATGCATTCAGACATGCATGAAACAAATACATATCAATGATGCAAGATAAGAGTTCAGTGGAGCTCTTTAAAGTACAAAATTGAATAAAATATGGGCTCAACTCCCCAGGAGCTTCCATGTGAGTAGAAGTGAGCCAAGCTCATTTGTAATCATCACCAGCTAAACTGAGTTGATAGGGAAGGAAAGAGAAAGGTACAAATAATGCTAAAGAAAACTATGGATTAGTCCCATTTTTTATGGGTATTAATGCTTTTGATACCTTGCAGCAAGTGTATTTTAATAGAACCCTGTGTCACTATTCTGGGCTAAAAATTTTATCAGATTAGTAAGAATCACTTGACTCTCCAGGAATTTGTTCTTAAATCAGGTTCAGTAAATTAAGGTTATTCAATGTCCAACTAAGTTAAACTATAGCCAGAAGATAATCAATAACCACAGAGAGAATCTATACTGGAGGATTGCTTACTTAGCATATATAAAAATGCACAACAAGCTAGATGTGTGTGCAAACAAAAATTATGTGGGAATTATCCGAGTTCAATAAACTAAGAGTTCAGTGATTATGAAATTGAGCTGCTGTAACTCAGTAATATTTACTTAAGAAATTTTGGTATAGATAAGTTAGAGAATTTCATGTTGGATAATATTTTATATAAGCTAATCTGTTAGAATCAAATAATTCTATAATTAGCATACATCATTTGAAAAAGCCACTTCTGGTCAGTTCCCTCATACGTCTGTCAAAGCCAGTGGTATGATCATGATGAGGGTCACTTTGGGTCTTAGTCTCTGAAAGCTTTGACAAGTCATATCAGGGTCTTGGAATTTGCTCCTTTTTCCCCTGGGAGGGACCACTTCTGAAACAGTAATGAATATTTTTACTTTGCCTTGCTTCTAATTCCACCTGAAGAAGAGAGGGCAAATCTTAGGCTAGAAAAAAATAGACAAGACCTCTGGACAGCTTGGGTTTCAAACAGAGCTTCTTTACTGGCATTTATTTTCTCTATACATCCCCAAGAGATTTTTATTATTAATGCCCATCAACTACTATCAGATGCTAGAACACCAATGGAGAAGGGTCAGTCCCAAAACTCTGCTGTGTTGTAATCACATTAATATGCAAATCTAATTTACACTGGGTATCTACAGTCTGTAAACCTATCATATTTGGCAATATGAAGTTGTTGGGCAAATAAAATAGTAACGTAGCGTACAAGTCTTAAAAACAACTTATGCAGGCTGGAGTGGTAGTTCAGCGGTGGAGCACTTCCTGGCATGTGTGAGGACCCTGGTTCTAATTCCAGCTCCACATACACAGTTAAGTGGAGGAAAACAAAAAGCAGATGAAAAACTAAAAAGGAACAGAAACAACAACAACAAAAACTTCACAATAGCCTTTAAGGATCCCTTAAGTTGTACTTGAGGGAGGGAAGCCTTGCGATCACGGGATCTTTCATGCTTAGGAAATAGTTAAAAAAGGCACAGTGATCAGGAACTGATCCTACAATGATATTATATGGGATCTCTCTGAAGACCATTGCCTTCCTCTCTGGAATTTAAGCCTTCTGGGATTAGTCTTGATTACTCATGGAGATAAATTCTTAGAGAAGATCTACACTTACCCAGAAAGCACAGGGTTTCAAAGGTCAGACAGTGAAGGAAGGAAATTCCAGGAGATAAAGCATGAATGCTTATAGTGTTAAAAGCCATGTTAGAGTAAAGAAATCAATTCATTGTAAGTTCCAGCTATCTTTCAAAGTCAGGCAAAGATTTTAGGCTTCATTCATGTAGCTTTGCATGTATTTCATCAGTTTATATTAAGAAATTTGAGAAAATATTTTATTGTAAAACAAAGATCTGATGTCTAAAAAGTGATATTGGGAATGGAAAGCTAATGACTTTTGACATATTTGATTGAAGGGATAGGTATATGGTAAAATATGTGAATTAATTGTGATTATTTTTCATTTAATCTCTAGAAAGGAAACCTCTCTCTATATAAAGTTATTTGAAATTAAACCAAATCTAAAAAGCAAATACATTTTCTGAAAGTAAAGTCAATGAACTCAGTTATTTGAGGACTTATGTATATGAAAGCTTAAATAAATAGATTTAGTTAATTCAAAGTGACCATTGTGATTAGCTTCATAGACTTTTTTGGAATAATTTCTCATTTGAAATGAATGATATTATAAAGTCACTTAGCTCTATCTCAGGGTAAGAATCTACAATGTAAGCATAAAAACTTTATAGGAGAAAAAAAGAGCCAATTGTAACTGTATTGATCTAATATTGAAATAAAACAGAAAATCAGAATGGTAACATAGTTGATGTTCTTTTTTGAACAACAACAAAAGGCTATGTTAATAACATTTAAAAATTACTTATACACCTATTAATAAAATAGCAATTAAAAGTACAGTTATACTTTGCTATCCACAGGGGATTGATGCTAGCATCCCCATCCCAACAGATACCACAATCCACATTTGCCCAATCCGTTATATAAAATGTCATAGTATTTTCATATAACTTGTGCATATCCTCCCTTATATTTTAAATCATATCCAGGTTACTTATAATACCCAATACAATGTAAATATTATGTAAACAGTATATTGTATTGTTAAGAAGACAATGGCATAAAAATAAGCCTGTACACATTCAGTAGAGGCACAAATATTTAATATGTTTGGGTTGGCTCAGTGACACACACCTGTAATCCCAGCAGTTTGGGAGGCTGAGGGAGGCAAATGGCAAGTTCAAACCCAGTCTTAGCAACTTAGCAAGGCCCTAATCAATTTACCAAGACCCTGTCTCAAAATAAAATACAAACAGGGTTGGGGATGTTGCTAACTGATTAAACACCCCTGAGCTCAACCCCTGGTACAATAAATAAAATAACTAAAAATACATTTGATTCACAGTTGGTTGAATTTGCAGATTTGGAATTCAGGAACATGGAGGACCTACTGCTCTTCTGACAAATATTAATATAGTATTAGTAGTATTTATACCAGTAGTACTTCATCTAGTAAATACCCACAAATAACCATTTCATTTTTCTAATATGCTTTTTTTACATATGGTTTCTTTCTCTTGTTGTATTATTTTTTTACACCTATTATGTAAACTACAACATTGATAGTCTCTTACCCTAAAAATTTTTCCATCGCTTAGACTATATTTATTTTTTCCTTCTGTTTTTAAATTGGTGCATTAGAGTATTACATAATGAAGGGGTTTGTTGTTACACTTTCATACACACACACCTATCATAACAATTTATTGTGGGCCAATTCCCTCTGTAGCATAACCCTCCCCACCACCCTTCCCCCATTCCCTAGACTATATTTAAAATGCTCACATCCCCCTACTTCAGGCTTCAGTATAGTAATAGCCCATAAAGTAAAACAAGTGCTGACTTCCATTCACAGATGTAAAGCGTTGTTGTACTACAGCCAGGCTCTTCTCTTTACAGAGCTACATCTGAGTCACCTGTCTAGGGCTGCTTTGGAGCTATACTGGCAGAACTAAGCAGGGGCAACAGAAACAACAGAGCCCCAGAGCCTCCAGTGTTGCAATTGGCCAGCCCCTTTAGAGAAAAGCTGCTTGATTCCCAACATAGGATTTAAAATTGTATCATTTATATAGTAATGTTTTTGTTTATTTGTTTTTGGTGACTCTCTTTTAAAGAACTTATGAGAGGTAGGGATTTTCACTATTTCTTTTTTATCATATTACAAGTCTATTTTCTTAATATCATTACATAACCGTTACCATAATAACTTTAAATATTGTTATGTTGTGTAATATTCTTGCTATCTGATAAAGTCACCCAGGTTACTTTGAACTTCAGAGTATATTACTTTATTGTAGAAAGATGTTTGCCTTACTTTTTGTAAATTGTTTTGTTTTAAAATTTTTCAGTGACCAAATTCTCACTTATTTTTTCAATAAAAGGTTATATTCACTCTCTTCAATAAAGTTAACAAATGGAATGTGGAAGCACAATGTCAAAATAAATGTATTGGGGGAACATTTTGTTTTCCAAAGATTTGCATTGAAACCTCTTATCAGAAGCCTCTCAGAACTTCTAAGAACTTAGAACTCCTTAGAGAGAATCCAAGGCCACTTTTTTCATGTTAAATCCCACTCCAGATTCTCAGAGAAGTATAAGAGGGTTACTATGTATTCATAAAAACTATTCAGACTCAGAAGAATAAGCATTCTTAAAAATTAAGAGTATGCAGTTAAAATTCTTGATATTATAACTTGAAATAGTGGGAAATGGAAATTATTACTATCACTAAGTTTCTTAACCAAACGCTGCAACATCCAGAGGATTCTGAGAAAATTCATATTTGATTTTCTGGTTAAAAATAAGCCAAGTAGAGAGAACATTAATTATTATCACCTTAATAAGATGATGTTGAGTGTAATCATACTACTGTGTGGTTGAAGCCCTCATCTCTTTCTGCAGTTTTATAGGTTACACTGAAAGTTTATTCAGGGCAGGCAAAGAATGCTTCAACTCGGCTGTTTATATTCTCATTTTATAACTGCCTCGGTCCAGCCAGGTTCTGACCTGAGGGACGGGCTGGGCATGAGAAAAACCACAGGCCGGAGACCCGGAATGGTCTTTCTTTGTCCAAACTTTACTTCTTCTTTTTATATATCCATGCTTTACATCTCTCTTTCAAGGCAACATTCTTTTGTACTGCTACGACAAAATGCCTAACATTAAGTAATCTCAAACAAGTCAAGGCAACACTACAAGACTCTATTTCAGAACAAACATAGACAGCAATTTCTCACAGTTCTGAAGGCTGAGAAGCTCAGGAGCAAAGCACGGGCAGGTTCAGCTGCTGACAAGAGCTCGTCTTCCAAAGGAGCAGGGACACCACGTCCAGCAGCAAAGTATGAGAGCTCTCTCCCGAAGGAGCAGGGACAGCACGGCCAGCAGAAAGTGCAAGAGCTCTTCTTCTGAAGAGGGAAGGAGCGCAAGAGCTCCTTACTGCTGGCTGGAGCCTCTTTTTTAAAGGCCTTCACCCTGCCCCCGCGAGGCCTCTCTACATTAGCTCGTTCATTGCTACACCTGGATTTCGGAGGCACATGTTTGACCAATAAGCCTCTATGTGCGCCTCTTGAAGGATCTAGAATAATTGGCAGGTGATACCAATTCGAAAACCTCTGAAGCCCGTGTCGGCACCCTGTTTTTCAAGCTTAACAATGCACAATCTAGCAGCTCTTCCCGAAGGAGCACAAGACCTAGGGCTGCTGATAAAGCAAATGTCAGACCCCAACATATAACAACGTTTTGGCAAATAATATTTGACCAATAAATATTTATTATGTTCATAAGTGAGTGGATGAACATGTAGATGCATAGATAGATGGATGCTTTAGTGAAATGTTTTCTTTTTTTTTATTAAGAAGGAGGGGACAGAGAGAGAGAGAGAGAGAGAGAGAGAAGCAATCTTTATTTAGTTTGTCATATGACTTTCATTCCTTGGACACTTAGTTGTGTACGTGGTGCTGGGGTTCCAACACACGTACCCGCACATGCCAGGCAAGCACTGTAACCATCAAGCCACCGCTCCAGCGCCAAGTTTTCTTATTTTAGCATATATTTAGCATGGTTTTCTTTGATTTATAAAGAACTATTCTTGGGGCTGGAGCGGTGGCTCAGCGGTTTCAGTGCTTGTCTGGCAAACACGAGGACCTGGGTTCAAACCCCAGCACCATGTACACAACCAAGTGTTGGAGCAACTAAGGCCATGTGAAAAACTAAATAAAGTTGTTTCTCTCTTTCTCTGATTCTCTCACTGTCCCTCTCTCTTAAAAAAAAACTATTCTTGATCACAACATGGATTCCTGTGACTAAATGGAATGTTAGAATTCCAAAATGAAGGGGAAAAAAATGAAAGTTGAAACAGTGTCTCAATTTTTATATTGATTGTATTGTAACTCAAGAGTGCCTTGCACTCCTAGTTTATTTGTATTGTTGCAACATTTTTAATTATAATGTTGAACATGTAAGATTGATTTGAAACTTAGAAACAAGATTTCCTTATCAATGAAAAGGTAATATTTACCCTGGATCGATTTTAACAGATTTACAGTCATTCCATGTTATTTTGAACTTGTTGATAATATAGCGATGGTTAAGAGCAGAGAATGAACAATCATATAATTGGGTTTATTCTTTGGTGGTTGTTATTTCAGGGGCTCTGTACATAACCTCAGCAGTCTGTGCTTAGACTGCAGTTCCCACATTGCTTAAGAGAGGAGCAGTTCCTTGTGGAGTAGTTATGTTTTAAGTGAGAAAAAAGGAAGGAAAGAAGGAAGAAAAAAAGGAAAGAGGGAGGGAAGAAGAACATCATAAAGAAGCCCAAGCTACAAAAGCAGTACGTAAATCAAAAGAAAGGTGACATTAAAGAAAAAAAGAGAAGGAATAAAGGAAAATGAAAAATTTGCAGCCTCTGAGAAAAGGAGGTAAACTATCTTGGATTCTTATGTTAGCTCTAACAAGCCAACTTCAACTATTAAAATTAAGTGTTAGGATTTATTGAGTTTAATATGTGGGACTGGGGATTAGATGATAGGCTGAGACTCCATTTCAAGAACAAAGGGTAAGATAGATAATATACCTTGTATATCCTAAAGTGGAAAGTATGCCTATGAAAAATATTATTATTCTAAGTGACTCAGTAGTAAGAATGCTAAAATAAAATGTAAAATATGCTAAGCAAAATTGATTTTAAATATATAAAAAACTGGTTCTTAGCCAGATGCCCCTGAATATGAGGAAGGGCAGAAAGAAAATTCTTGAGCTAATTAAGGAGATGCCCAATAACAAGATGTACTTCTGAGATATAAATATGCTAGAGGTGAAAAGTGATCGATATTAATTGTAAGGAAGTAATGAAAAAAAATCATAAAAAACCCTGAAAATGAAAATCCAGAGGAATGGCATGACCTAACATCAGCTACATAAAATTGAAATGAAGAAAAGGTTCAAGGAAGCCACGATTAAAGATGAAAGGTAAATTGCTTAGAATAGGAAGACAAATAATTAGGTCCCTGACAGAGATAATGCTTCTATAATGAGCCCTTTGAGAAATTTAAAGGAAACAGTGAAAACAGATATGGAAATTCCACTAATTGAATTACTATTCCATATTAGCTTTGATTTCAGTGGGAAAAGTGTCACGTAAAATTGTATGATGGAATTACAAATGGGTTTTATTAATAAAAAGGACTGATAGAACATTGCCTTAGCATTCAGGAAGGATAATTACCTTTATTTACAATTAATAAAAGATGTTAAACAATGTAGTTACTCTTCTTTCAATGTACAAGAACAGCGAAGGATAAGATCTCCCATCTTTTGATCCTCTTAGAATATAAATCATCAAATGTTTCTATGTGAATTTAAAATAAGGCATTTAGACATGACTGAGTAACTGGTATAGGATAAACACTTCTGCCAAAATCAATTATAAAATTGGACATAATATATGAAGCAACTGTATACGAATTATGGAGAACAGGCAGCACAGGCTGTGATCCCAGGGAAATGGGATAATGTGATGAAACCACTGTTGCTGGGGCTTTCTGACTGGCAGCACTTGCCAGGTCATGTTTCAGGCCAGTGAGCCCAGGAGGGACTCAAAGTTCTAACTGAACTGAGGATGAAGAGATCAACATTGGGGCTTCTGTGACTGTTGGTACTTATATAACAGAGCACTAACCCAAAATGAGCTCTGCAAAGAAGCACCTTCAGAACTCTGCACAGGAGCCCCTGTAGGACAATCTTCTGCCAGATGCAGGGCTGAGCATGTGCAGATCCAGACTCCTGGAGGCTGGGGATAGAACAGCTAACGGGAAGCTGTGAGCTAAATTAAAGGGACAGATGGACTTGAACAGGACGTACTTGGACTGTTGAACATTGCACAACTAGTGAATGGCAGAGAAAAATATTAAATTGAAACTTTTTCCAAAGAGCTTCTCATCACCAAAAGAGCTGAAAAATGAATGCGATGGCAACACTGTCTGCTGCCATGTCCTGTTTGCTTTCTTTCATTTCCTCTTCCCTGCCTCAGTTTCTTCTCTTCCCCTTTCCAGACTCCCTCTGCTGCTCTGTTCTCACTTCTTCCTCCTCCCTGGTTGGTCCAGAAGCTAGACCTACATACAAGAGGGAAAGGAAGCCAGTGCTGAGGGGGACTTAAAGGGGAGGCAAGTCCTTCTTTCTAGCCCCATGGCTCTGGTGACTGAAAAGGTTTTCATGAAGAAATATTCCAGTATTAACTAAAATTGAGATGGAGAGTCAAAACCTGTTAAACTGGAAAGGACTTCAGAGGGCAAAGGTAGCCTAACTTCCATCTTTAATATATGCTCCATCTCCAGTATTCCAGGTCCACACCATATATTTGTGTTATATGATTCATTTTCACTTTAATTGCATATTAATTTATCCATCTACATTTTAAAACTTTATTTCCAAAAGTCACTCACTCTTCTCGTATATCTTAGGAATTTTATGATTTTCTATTAGTTTAATTTTCATCATTTAAAAAATTTTCACTCTCCTTTTCTTCTTGTAAATGTATTTTTATTCAAATGTAATTTGTAATTATTACGGTTAAAATTTTTTAATGCCAAGTGACAGTGAAATAAAAAAGGCATACTAGATACTGCTTATTTATATTAACTGATAACCATAGTACGTGTGATAAAAGATGACTAAAGAAAAATTAAATGTGCCTGCTGTTATAGTAATATATAATTATTGTATTTCATGAAAATATGTAGATTTATAAATGGCCCAAAATGTTCAGGCCTCCTTTTATATTGTCCCATTTTACTATTCTAATTTTTATTAGAAAATATATTTATTAGTCTCTTCTTGTGAATTTCAATATGTTAAAAAAAGTCAGCATTTTTACTTTTTTTAAGAGAGAGGACAGTGACAAAGAAAGAGAATCAATTTTAATTTTCATTTAGTTTTTCATTGACTTTAATTGCTCTGACATTTTGAACTTCGTTGTGCACTTGGTGCTGGTGTACAAATAGGTGTCCTTGTGCATGCAAGGCAAGCACCATAACCACTGAGCCACCATTCCGGCCTCACACTTTTACTTACTTTATACTTAACTTTAAATAGAGAAAATTTTGTTGTTTCTCTTCAGCTGTTTTTTTTTTAAAGCAGGCATAATTTAGCTTTTGCTAGACAACATTTGAGCAGATTTTTTTATTTACTCTTACAAGCAAAATAACACTGATGCCAGTACTTCAAAATTGGCAAGTGGCAAAGTTTATCATCTTGCTTATATCACATTTTTATCATTCCACAGAGAGTTAGGGATTTTAAATGAAGAAAATAATATGTATTTCTTTTCTTTTCTTTTAAAATCTTATATCTGAGATTTTTCAGCCTCAGGAAAATAATTTTTAGGGTTTTGCTTTGGCACAAAATACTATGAAATGAAACAAAATCAAATAGTGACTTTGTTCAAGTGTTCAGAAGCATTCTACTTGAGACACACATTAAAAAGTCAACCTGTTTTTAAAGGCAATAAAAACAAATCTGCACACACATTTATGAAACCTGCAATAATTTATTCATTGTCAGCATCAGACACTGAAAATTTTGATTAGAGTTGACCTAAATTCCTGTCCTTAAATGACTTGCCTAGTGATCTATAAAAAGTTAATGACATGATATTCAACTTTTGCTTTCTTATTGTAGTTCTCAATGCTTCTAACAGTAGTACAATATTGTATATTGAGTATACAAATTGCTCAAAATATTAATGCCTCCTTGTCTAGCTCTTGGGGTATATTTCGCCACATTGACTCCTGTTTCAGTGGGGTCAGCAACACTTAGACTGGTAAGAAATAATAAATTATTATTTTAAGCCTGAAGCTGACTACACAACAGCCCTCATCAGTGCTAGCTTATTGGTTTAGTGATAGAAGACTCACTGAAGTCTGCAACACAAGCCAACTTGGTTTTCTCAACAACCTGTATCTGTTTCCTTTCTAAATTTTGCTTCATTGGTGTATCAGAGTGAATCCTACATATTGGGATATGAATCTTATCATATTTAAATAGTAATCTAAATTTTCTTATTTATTACCTTTAAAGTTCAGTATTTTTCACTAAGAAGATGCTGAGATGTGTAGCTTCTGATCCAACCGAGAGAACAGAGCACCAGGGATTACCCTCTGGCTTTTTTTTTTTTTTTCCTTTTCTTTTCAGGAAACCAATATACTCTTTCTTGAAACCAGTGATTTTTTACCTGGTTGGGAGCAAGGGATAGTGACTATTGAGGTTTCAAACCTCAGGAAGGAAGAAATCTGCAGGGAATGTCAGATATTTTCTTTTCCTAGTTTCTGGAAGTGATAACTGAATTTCAGAGTACTGCTGTAAAGGAAGACAGGAGTTGTAATCCACAAGACCTATGTTCACCGAAAGTGACCAGAAAAGATCCAAGCAAAGAGTTAAGAGAAACACTCAGCAAGAAAGGAAAGAGTATGCGTTAGAGTGATGGGAGAGCACCATGGGCCTGGGAACAGGAACATGCGAGCATTTCCTGCAGTGACTGCAAGAGAGCTGCAGGGATCTTCATATGGGACTTCAGGACAAGGAGATATTGGAAGGATCACAGATAAAATTTCCCTGTCATACAACCAATCTTTTTTCTTCAAATATTTCCATGGTGCTTGTCAATGGGCTAAACTGTGGTCCTGCTAATATACTAAAAAGCTGAGCTGAAGTATAACTATAATTCCATGATTACTCCTACATACATTCTCTTTTCCTTCCTACAAGCTGATTCCCAATGCTGGAGTCATCACTCACACTTCCCAGGGATATGTTCAACTCATGAGCTAGATTAATCCAGCTATGCTAACTCAGATCAGTGAGTATAAATAGCTTATAAATATTAGTGACATTGAGAAATACCCAGATATAATTTTAGAGAAAGGGATAAAAATTTCAGGAAAGTTCTCACTGAAGAGATCATTCAATAAGCCAGACATATTCATGAAGATGTATGTAAAATACACTCATGCATGTACATGCACACACACTTATTTGATGACTCAAAATAGTGGGTTTCATGGCAGATTAAACTACAGAGGCAATTTGAATATGACTTTTCACACAAACCTAGCAAGCTCTTCTAAAGAAATCATAATTCCACTGTCTAAATAACTATGTACCAAATAGCCAACACCACCCCCCTCACTTTTTGCCATTTGTTAAAAAAAAAACACAAAAGACAATGAATGAAATGAATGAAAACTTTAGAATGAAGACTATAGACAAAAAAAATTAACATATTGAATGCACTGGCATAAAATAGTAGTTGTTATAAAAATTGTGACTATACCCTTAAGGTCTAGGATAATAATTTGTACTTGGCCAAATGATTATAAAAGGGAATATTTTCAAGTGATAGAAAATGACTGATATATAGAAAGAAAAATACAGTGACTCAAAATCCCAACTGGGTAAAATACCATACTATGAATAATATATACCTCTTTTCAAAATTTTTGGTTAATTGGTACTACAATTAAAAGTCAGTGAACTAAATGACATATATTTTTATATACAACTCATAATATATTCCTTTTTCCATGCATGGTTAAAAAATCCAATATCCTACATCCAACAGTTACTAATAAACACCCAATTATTTCTCAATTTAGCTAAAGAGTGGAGCAATTACATTATTCCATAATCTCATATAATTTTGAAATAACAGAATTGCCCATTTAACTGATAATTGCTTTTATCCACTCACTTTTACGTACTACAATATTTTGCAAAAATCTACAATTGCACTTTTATTGCAGTAGCACAATAGGGTTCTAATATTCTACTAAAATTAAGTCATAAAATGTTACAGAGGAAAAAACTAACACTTAGCTGTGATATTACATGTGGTACACATTTTCCTTCTTGTTCTACAGTTCAGACAGAATAATTACAATTACCATCAGCCCACTTACTTTGGAGTGGGGAAACACCAAAGTAAACATGCTGCTTATTTGGCCATGATCCAGGCATGGATAGGAGGAACTGCTATGTGGATTCTACTTACAATAGGTGTCATTCTGAGAGGGTTTCTACAACTCATTTTTATTAAAAAAGATAACACATAACCATATGGATTAATTGCACTTTCTGAAAACTACCGTATACAGTATCTATATTACTGGGCTCCAAATAAAATATACTTTTGAAGATGTGTACTCTAAAAAGCATATGTAGAAATTTATCTAGGGAAAACTATACATTTATGATTACAGTTTATAATATTAAGCAATATTTGAGTATTTGTTTCAAAGTAAGTGCTTTATATGGGTTAATTAAGCTGACACAACTGTTTTATAATTCCCATTTTATAGATGAAAACCCAAGATAAGAGAATGGTTAATTAATTTGGTTAAGTTTATTTAGTCAGAAGTGGCAAAGCCAAGATTTGAATTCAGGCACTCTGGCTCCATTCAGTCATTACAGCACAATGGAAAATATACTGAATTTGAACTTCCCGAATATAGGTTCTAAACCAGGGAAATGGCAATAATGACTGCAGGTCCTTAGTCAAAAGAGCTTTAGTTGCCATAGCTATAATGAGGACATTTGGCTGCATAAACATTTTTACTAGTACAAGTGACTTGTAAGACAAGTGACTTCTGTGATTTTAAAAATATTGGCTTGAATTTAATTTTCTTTTGTTTTAAGAAAATGTCTTGTATTTGAAATAAGGCCAGTGTGTTTTATTCCCAGTTTTAGAAAATACAGTTCACATTTTTCAGGCTAATGAATTTACAATATTCTACCATTAAGTATAAAACACTGATTGAGTTCTGACTATCTGTGTGGACATGCTCCACCCTTGATGCCAGCTCTGGTATCACTGACTGTTCACCAGCGCTGAAACAGACATCTCCCAAAGTTAGGTCCGATCTATATAAATCAATATTTCCTGCCTATCTTAAACCATCAGAAAAGAATCAGATGATATAAAGGTAAATAGCATGCTTTTCACTTCTGCCCCTGTCTCTTAGAATATGTTAGGGTTGACACAGGTTGTAGTCATTTTCATAGAAGACTATGAAAGCATATACATCTAAATGGAGGGAAAAGGAAATTCAGTCATTTGGAGGTGTGGATTTTTGGAGTCACAGAGATAAATTTGATTTTGGAGTTAGAATACAAGAGAGAAAGAACAAAACCAAAGGCCATACAGAATTTGTAAAAGAGGCAAACTTACTTCAGAAATCTAAATAAGAATCCTGACCACTGATTTTGCAAATACACATATTTGACTTAATGTTTAAATTCTTTTCAATGTTATAATTTAATTTTATCTTTATAACCAAACAGATCATGTTTTTGTCCAGCTATCCAACATTATTGAATCAGGGTATGTAAATTTTTCCAAACTTGGTAAAGACATTGTCAGATAATTTGATACATCTGTAATTATATCCATATTTTTAGCCCTTCATCTTAGAAATTTCTTTGCTTGGTTTTGTTTGCTTGACTGGATCCCCTGGGCACTGAGCCCAGACCATTTTAATTTATGTTTATGACTAAGTACAGAGTTCCCAATACTGCATTTTCATTCAACACACTATAAATTGTAGTCATTATAATCTGCAAAGAGATGTGAAATATTTGTACATAGGTCTCAGGTTTGGTCATTTTAATTCATATCTGATTAATATTCTGTTTTGGGGACATTAAAATCTATAATTATTTTCAGAAAATTACCAAATAAAAATGTCTACTTCTTATTCAACCTGACAACCTCCCATGAGAAACTTTTGAAGATGAAAGGAGACTTTATTATTTTTAGTGCTATTTACCAAATAAAGTTCTAGAAAGTTGGATTTGAATATGAAATTCTTTCACACCAAACATTATTAAAATTGGATTCAACATTTCGGCAGCAAAGTACAAACTTTTGGGTATATAATTATTAAGTAATAAAACATAATGTTTATAAGTTTGAAAACAACCCTCTACCCTACTAAGCAGATTAGCTCTTTTAGCTCTTATTGTTATATAGAGAAAACACTTATTTTATGGTTGGGAGGTCATGAAAATCTGTACTTCAATTTTTTAAAAAAAGAAACCAGAATCTTTCATTATTATTTTGTTTCTAAGTGAAATCTTGCTTTTTTCCTTACATGCATTCAAACTATTGAGATGGCTTCATGAAAACAAGCCTTTAAAACTCCAAGAATTATGTACAACTACTTGTGACTACTGGATCTTTACTTGAATACAGCAATACACATTACATAAGACACACTGGCAATGAGGCATTTTGATAAATTTAAAGCAAGATTTAATATGTCCAATATGTAAATAAATCAGCACACAGAAATCACTGGCATATTTCTATTTTCACATTCTAAGAGATCATCCATGAAGTAACATAATTGAGTTTATATGCTGCAAATTTAAGATATCTTAACTAATTATCTGAAAAAATGGGGCAAGAAAGAAGAATTAAAATATATAGATGAAATGAAGTTTTAATTTTATATAAGAATTCTATTCTTCTGAGCCAATTTTGTCCTATGCTAGATATTATACAAATAAAAATAAAATTGATTGACTTGAGTTTTGCTCTAACATTCAACTATTTTTTATACTCCAGAGAAACTAAGAAGTAATGATGTATAACTGTATAGTCCCATTTGTTTTTGTAGTTATCATATTTATCAATTGTCCTTGAAATTATTAGTAAAACTTGATAATAGATATCTGATTTTTGTGAGCCTGATTTGACAAGCCATTCTTTTTTTTTTAAATTCACATAGTTATCCACTGAAATAATCCAAAACTGTACATTGTGGTTTATATGATAAGGCTTATTTTTACCTTCATTCGCACTTTTCTGTATGATATTTGACAAAAGAGCTTGAAAATTGTAAGAAAAATGTGACAGCATTTAAACCTGATGACTTCGTGTGCTTATAATCTTAAGAAAAATATCAATGATTTGAAAGGCTAAATACAGCTAATTTATAGATTGCTTTTTAGTTTCCCAGTTAAAAATATTAATGAAGAGAGAGCAGAAGTGGTTAGAGAGTTGACTAATCTGTTCTTGGGGTTCGGTGAGGGGAGAATGAGAAGATCCCAAATCCCAGTCAAAATCAGAGGCAACCAAGCTCATCATGTAGTATGTTGTACTTATATCAGTTTTCATGGCCATAGTAATGCTTTTTTTAATCAAAGCAAGACTTCTGTTTTCAAGCCAATTCTTGAGAAAAGAACACATGCATTTGAATTGCCATTGTACATAACATTTGGATTTCAGATACAAAAGCTTCTCATTGTGAATCTTCATAGACTTTTGATGAATGTCCCATTAGGATAATGATCCACTCAGCTGCAATATTGTTTATAATTTTAAAGCTTTTTAGGCTGCAATACAAGGGCAATAATTTTGTTTCATTTGAAATAGTTCTGAAACAACTGAGGGACATTCAAGAAAGAGATAGTCCTATTTTTCTCTTCCATGTGTATTTTATTACACAAATTAGGTTTTATTAGTATATTTTACCAAATGGTTTCTTTAAAACAATTAATGTTAATGTAGAAGATTCCCTTGCTTCCTGTTCTTACTTAATGTACTTCTATGCATTCACTGCCTTCCCTTGTTTTGCTGTGACACAAGTGAAAAGAGACACTGAGAGGGCTGACAAGTGTTAGCAAGGTCTTCCAAACACTTCACTACTTCCATCTGTATAATGTTAGGGGAAATTAAGAAATAGGAAATTTCCTACATATTCCAACCTTATTAATGTTAATAAAATGTATCCAGAAGTTAGTGTAGCTGGTTTCCTTTGACTTCTCACTAACACTGTGCTTCATAGCAATAGATACATAGCAACTCAAATTTGAGATGATGGCAAAGTATACATTGTTTACTGAAAAACACAAGAGATATACGAGACAAAGTTGGTTTTATGAAAATATGAAGGCTGACTTATTGTGCAGCATAAAAGTAAGTGGCAGAAAGGCTGGATAAAGAGCTCAAGCCTCTTCTGAAAAGTCAACATTTGAATGCATTAAATATTCAGCCAAGAATTCTCTTTAAACATGAAACTGTTGTACAATCCAACTGAGAAGTGACCATAACCTGAATGATTTGAGAAAAACAATTAGGAATCATGCAATAGCTAAAGAACCCGTGTATGATTTTTGCAATGAAGAGATTCTTTTATAAAATAGGTGTTAAGAACTTCACTAATAGAATAATATTGAAAAGCTTCAATAACATTTATACTTTTTAAAAATTGTGTATGGATTAACTAAGCCACATAAAGGTATATCATAATCATCCACATACCTTGAAGAGTCTAGCATAGTAGCGTGCTGCATTCACTTAGACTCCTTTTCAGGAAGAAGGACTTATTCCCCCGGCTGCTATGTATGAGGTTGTGGGCCAGCCAGCCTTTTCTTGACATTACCCTCAGCTGGGCTCACTCTAGGTCATTAGTTCTTTTCCAGGAGCAACCTGCATTCAATGACCGATCAAGTACAATACAGAGACCTTATTTCATCAGCCTCCAATTTAGGAAAACTTTATTTTTTATTTCTTTCTTTGTGTTTTTTAAATAAAATTAAATTTTATTGTAAAAATAATTAATTCATTAAAGATATAAATAACTTACTGTGAGCTGGACCTCAATAAGTAACTAGGATTATAATGATGACAAACAAGTAGCCCCTCTCCGCAAGAGGCTTCCCACTGAGGCGCAGGAGGGGGAAGAAACATACCTAAGGAGGTTTTTCATAGCATTTCAGTATATGCATATCAACATAAAATGTTTCAACAGTTAGAATAAATGTGCCAAATGGTTTAATTTTTCTGTAATTGTTTTCTTCTGGCTTCCACTTAGTTGTTCCCTTAAACTATTCTCCAAATAAATTGAGAAAAGGTGTGATTTTCATGTAATCACAACTTGCACTTCGTGTTTTCAAGGAGTTTGAACATTAAAATTTGTATTGTTATACTGTTGATTTTTGCTTTCTCTATCTTTAGAACATGTTTTGAAGCCATTTTGAAAACATCCTAAATTATTTAAAAGGCAACATGAGAATTTTTGTTTTTAGCAAATGAGACATTTATTTAGTTTTTTTTTCTTTTTTATTTGTTTAAAATAGTCTTACATTTAGGAGGGAATCGTTGTCATATAACCATGAACAAGTGTATATAACGCCAGAGCAAGCCAAGGCTGATGCCATTCCATCGTCTCCCCCTTTGGATTTCCCCTGATCCCATGTTTCTCCCTACTTTACCCCATGTTAGATGGGCTTCTCATGGAAGATGAAGTTTCCCCACTGGATTGATACCCCCATACTCCCTCCCTCTAGCTGCCTTGATACCTCTCCTGTCCCCCACTCCATGCCACCCTCCCCCTTCATCCCCCAGCATCATAGGCAAGGTTGCCCCTGCTCATATAAAAAATTCACCTATGTTGGGGTTATTATTAGTTTAACCAACTATCAGTCTGTTTCCAATTGTATTCTAGCTTCCACATATGAGAGAAAACATTCGGCCCTTGAGTCTCTGAGTTTGGGATATTTCACTCCACGTAATTCATTTTTCCATTTACATCCATTTGGCTGCAAATGCCATGATATCTGAAATTAGATCCTTACCTCTCACCCTGCAGAAAAATTGAATCAAAATGGTTCAAAGATTTGGAAATTAAACCAGCAACTTTACAATTGCTTGAAGAAAAAATAGGGTCAACACTACACAACATAGGGGTTGGCAGGCCTTCCTTAACAAGACTTCCATAGTGCAAGCACTAAAACCAAGAATAAATTAATGGGATTCCATTAAACTAAAAAGCTTCTTCACAGCTGAAGAATTAGTTAAGAAGGTCAAGAGAGAACTTACAAAATGGCAGATAATCTTTGCCTGCTACACCTCAGATTTGTATATATCCAGAACATACAAAGAGCTTAAAAATCTGAATACCAAAACTACAAATAATCCAATCAATAAATGGGCTAGGGAGCTAGATAGAAACTTCTCATAAATATATGAGAAAATGTTCTACATCATTAGCAATCAGAGAAATACAAAAAACTTCACTGAGATTCCACCTCCCTCCTTTCAGAGTGGCAGCTTCATCAATGTTTTTAGAACTCAATTTGCTATAGCTAGACTATGGAACCAACCTAGATGTCCCCCACTGGATGAGTGAATTAAAAAACTGTAGTACATATGCACAATGGACTTCTACTCCGCTCTAAGGACAATATAAAGGGGCATCCCAACTTCAGGATGGCCATGAGATTAGCAAAGGCTTTGTTTTAACTGCACCACAGCCTAGCTTATCCCTCTGTCTAACCCTGCTTCCTTTCTTTGCCTCACAGGAGTTCCCACTGGTCACCTGGCTCTCCTCCATGCCAATCTACCCCAGAGTCTGCTTTCCAGGGAGCCAATTTGACCATAGTCATGTAAAACTGCAAGTGTTTAAAATATTGATCATTTGCTTCTACTTCAGAGATATACAAATAATTGTAGAGGGATCTTAAGTGGGACCCATAAATGAAAGAGGGAGGATCTACAGTATTTTCTGAGGCAACTTTCTAAAGTCATTTTCATAACTATAAGCATGAAAGGGTAAAATTGGAACTATTTCCAGATGGCTGGCAATTAAAAATAGAATGATTACTATCTTGGTGTTATGCCAAATTTCATTATCTTTAAAATGTAAAGAAAAACTTCAAGGAAATGTGGAGATAAGTTAGCAATATTATTTTTGGTTGGGCAGAAACTGGGTAAAAACAATCATTTCTCAGTTGTCTGATGAAATTATTCCTCAAACATCATAATGACCATACTGCTCACATTATCTGAACACATAAAAATATTAAGCACATTAGGACATGTTATGTAATGAAAAGTAAGTAGGGAACAACCTAAATAAACAGTCATTTTCTTGAAATTTCTGGTAAATCAAAATTACCGGCAAGATATCAAAGTCTCATAAAATTCAGAAACTTTGCAAACTCTTTGTGTCATGGTCAACAGCAAGTAGCTTCAGGGGAACTGATCCAAATGATGACTGTTATTGAAAAACCACTTACAATAAAATGTGATGTTCACCTTGCAGTTATTCACTTTCTAGATTTATGAAGAGTTTCTGAAAATACTCTATTCATATATTCATACATTCCTTAGCATGTGGTTGGTAGTATTATGGTGTTGTAGAGGACATAAACTAAATATAAGACAGGCTTAGTCTTCAAAGAGCATTTATTTGCATAATGAGAAATATGGTAATCATAATAACAACTTCAATAACTATTATAACTACCATTTACTAAATGCAACTATTTTCCAGGCACTGTGCTATGTGATTTATGTATATTATTTTTAATTCACATCAGCCATAAGAAGTGGATGCTATTTACCCCACTGTATAAATGATATACTATAGTAATGAAAGCAGGTATGTTTCTTGCCTCTTTCCCAGATAATCAGTAGGAACTCTGAGACTTAAAAATAAATACATATGGTCCCCCATTTTAATTCTATTTTGCTACCATTCCAAACAGATTTATGAAATGTTTAGTAAGACAAAACATTAAAAACTAAATGCCAAAATGACTAAATGATTGATAAAGATAATATACACTGAATAAGTTAAGACAGAAATCAGAGAGTGGTAGAGAAATGTTCTTTTTCTTTTCCTCTTTTTTCCAGAAACTCCTGAATTAATATTTGAGAGAACTAATATATATATATATATATATATATATATATATATATATATATATATATATATATATAAAAACTATATTGGGCCTTTTGGCTATGGAAAGCTAAAGCAAATAAGGCATTTTGCTTAAGACATCAAGAAAATAAAATGTGTTGAAATATACAGCAAAAAATACAACTTTACTCATTCTAAAAAATAGGTGTTGGTCTACAAAAGATGAGCATGTACGTGTTTCTATGCTGGTTCCCAGAAGTACAGTTGTATAAGATCAGGATTTTAGAATGAATATTTTGCAAATGGCAAGCGGACACACTTTTACCTTGCCTGTGGCAGAAGTGTGACGGTTCCAGACAGAAATACAGGCATCTCGACATGCTGTGTTGCATAAATCATGTTGTTCAGAATGAATAATCCATACTTTGGAAAATGCATTACTCTTGAAATGTTGGGTTCTGATAGACTATCCAGAGGAGAAGGCAGGAAACTCAAAGTTGAGTTTGTAAATAAAGAGAAGCTTGAGGATGTTGCAAATTCAATCTAGCAAGGCTATCCTTCCTTATTCACACATCACACAATTAATTTAGGTCTAGAGGAAAATGGGGCTTGAACGAAGTGTGGTAGAGCCAGTAAGAAAAGATTGACCTCAGAGGTGAAAGAGCTAACCCTTTATTCTTCACTTTTTTTTAACTTTATTTTTTTTTTAAATGTGCTCTTGGGAATTTCCAGGCAAATATTCTACCACTGAGCCATAGCCGCAGTCTCAAGACCTAACCCTTTTAATACAGAGAAGTCAAATAGACGGATGTTGGAAAATAAAGTCACCTATAAAAAAATGTAAGAGATGTATTTGAGTACAGTCTTCTTTTTAAGTAAGTCCTTAAAGTACTAAATAATTATGAGTTTAATCATTGCCATGTGAATTGCAATGTGCTTAATATAATGACTTACTTGCATTCATTATGTTTTGGAGTATACTCTCACATGTCAAATATGTGAGTATACTCTCACATATTTATTCAAAAACTAAATGGCCAATTATTATACCACCATGTAAAAGTCCTGAAACAAGTGACAGTTCTCAAGTAACTAGCGAGAAGTAACCTTACCACACTGTAGTAAACAAAGAGAAAAGGGTAACAAAGTTACCAAAGACTTGCAAGACAAAATAAGCTTTTACATTTTTTCAGCAATATCATAATCACCTAATCAGTCATAGTCTTTAAATCTCATGAATAGAGCTGGACACAGTGGTGCATGCCTGTAATCCCAGTGACATGGGAGGCTGAGGCAGGAAAATTACAAATTTGAGGCCAGCCTGGCAAATTTGACAAGATTATGCCTTCAAGTAAAAAGGTTTTGTGTGTGGCTCATCCAGGGTGTGCTCCTAGGATCAATCCCTACTACCCTAATATAAAAGGAAAAAAAAAATTGAAAAGATGAAGATCCTGTACAAAGCTTCTATAATACTCATGTTCCTCATATCAACTATAAACTAATTTGTAAATATCTCTTGCAGACAATCTCACCAGTATTCATAAGACTGGGCTTTATTTAGAAAAACCATAAAACAGTACCATGGATATCATGCCGCAGCTTCTTTTCTTTCATCCTGCAGAGTCCCATTGTCCTATATGATCTAATGACAGGCAATGCCCCTCACTAGAAAAGCATAAACAAGAAGCTTTCTTAACTTATCTTGGAGGACCTGGATTTCCATTCGTGTTACTGTTAGTCTGTAAACATTCCAGAAAAAGTATGCACTATATGAAAATGAGATTGGACAAGACCTTGTTTAATTGATGAGATTCTAATTATGTAATTGAGGAAAAGACAATTTGGGTATGAAGTGCATACTTCCAAAGTATGAAATCAACATTGTATTTTCTCATCTGTTAATAACTAATATAGCCGAATATATTAACAGCTACCTACTTAGTTAAATTATATTATACAAGGTAAATTTATAGTCCTATTTTTATTTGCATCCAAATATAATATTGTGAACCACAAAACACAGCTAGAAGCAATTTTTGCTCACTTCACTATAAATAATAATAAACCACAAATGTTTTCTTGAGAAATTCCATAAATGTTGCTATTAATCACAGAAAATTTTATTCATTTTAAATTTGTTTAATGAAGCCCTGGAAGAGGGTAATAACTTCAGACCTGATGATAATTTCTGACATTTGCATTCTCTGAAATAATGACACTGAAGTGTTCATTTGAAATAATACCAATTTTTTAAATAGACAGGTTGGTTAAAAAGCACAGATAGTGGATATATACAGTGTAATATAATTTTTTAAAGTTATTTTCACTTTGCTAACCAGTCACTCCGAGGAGATAAGGCGTAAAACAATTTAGTGAGTCCCTTTTATGATATTACTATATATTTATTTTATTATCTCTCAAATGTCATTGAATATTCTTGGTAATAAAGAAATGTTTATTTAACAATGGCCTTTATAACTTTGCCCCTGCTTCCTTTAAACCTCAAACTTTACAGTTGAGAAACAAAAGCCAATTATATTCCTAATCTTGTTTCTCTTTTGTGGGAATTTTTCTGTTAATAGCAGCATAGCATCCAGTTTTCCAAAACTGGATCATTAAAATCATCTTTATTTCTTCCATTTCTATGTTCTGTGTATCTTTTGGTCCCCAAACTGGACCATGGCATCTCATCTTCCTTTCCAGTTCTCAGAACAACTTAGTCTACCGTCTAGCCCTCTGTAGCCTACTTATAGAGAGCTCTATATACTATTGCATTTCTCTCATTCATTGAATAAAGTTACTAAATGCCTACAAGATGAATATATCCAATGTGTAAACTGGAGTCTGATTCCCAGGTCTAACACTGAGCAGTGGGGTGAACTTGAGGGTACAGTGTAACATGTGCAGGGCACAATTTCCTCCTCAATAAAACTGGGACAATGGCAGTATTGATCTCCCTGTGTTTGAGGATGAAATAGGTTAACACACAGAACAAAGATAGATCAGTGTCTATCATGTGCTAAACACTATGAAAAGTACTTCCCCTGGTCCTCTTCTTCCCCGTAAATATCAACATCATCTTGCACTGGAGGCTTTCTTCCCTACGTTAGATTTTTAATGTTCATGTGTTAGTATGCCAACAGGGTTTTCACACGTATAACAGATTTGCTTCAATATTCCATATCTTTCATAGGGAGATACTCAATACATGGTTGTCAAATGTATTAATGACAGTATACCCTGCTACAATTACTCCTTTGCACGATCCTCTCTAGAAAATGAAAATTTCTATGCCTGTTTCATATTCATAGTTGTTCACTGAGAATATATACAAAGAATCAGATTTTTTAAATGAAAATTGCCATTCATTAAAACACTGGACTAGCTTGAAACAAAAGATGCCAGTTAGTAGGCTAATAAATCAGTATTTTAAAAAATTCTTATATATTGAACATAAATGTGTATATGATTGATGGTATAGTTTTAGTCTGTATGGTGTATATCTTTAGAAGTAAATGCTGGTAAAGGGTCATATTCTCCTGTCCACATGCACAGTGACTGTACAGGGATCCAACATTGTTCTGGATTTTTTTTTAAATAGAGAAAGAGTGAGAGAGAGAGAAAAAGAATCAATTTTATTTAGTTTTTCATGTGGCTTTTGTTACTCTCACACTTAGTTGTGTACATGGTGCTGGGGTTTGAACTTGGGTCCTCAGGCATGCCAAGCAAGCACCGTAATTGCTGAGCCACCACATTCCAGATCCTGGATGTTTTTCAAAGAAACACAGGCAGACCCACACAAACATTAAACACACACACACACACACACACACACACACACACACACACCTATTTGAATGGAATAGGAACCACAGATAATGGGGGAAAAAAAAGGCATACAAGTAGTGTAGGGGTTAGGTGATTATTTTTTACCTGAGGGAAGTAGCATTCTTGGTCAAATATGATGTCACAATTTTTCATTATCTTTTATGTTACTAGCTGTTTACACTGAATGTTGACCATTTAATGATCTTGAAGATCAGTTACATTTTGATAAAAGCCATCTTAGAATGCATAACCATGCATTTTCTATGATCTTGTTTATAATCATACATATTTATGGTGATAGTAACCAGGAAATGGTCAGCATTTAATTATGTGCTTATTAAAAGAAAATCAATCATTATCACCTTCAGATGATTTTTATCTATTGCGGATATAAAGTAAGATGAAAAACTAGGGTTTCAAAGATGTTTATGTCAGGGAGTAAAGAGCTGAGCAACATATATACTTGGGATAAATCATTTTTTCAATGTTGTTCTCTCTGGACCACTATGCTTTTTTTCCCTTTTGTATCATTTTATTTTATTTCAAACTGTTCATTCGTTGATATATGTTTCAGCTGAGAATTGCAATATATATTGTTTGATAAATTAGATACTATGTCCTTATGAAAGATAAAAAGTCTTTTATCAAACACAAATATTATAGCAACCTGTACCCAGGAGGAAAATAGGATAGACAGTCCACTTAATTTCCTTTATAGCTGAAGAAAAAAATACATGAGATCAAGAAATCAAATTCTTGTGGGTTTTTTATTGACTGGGACAAAGCCTAGTAGAAATTCTCTGAGTTTATTCAGTTCCTGCTATTATTAACATAGTCCAGAACTATTCTCAAGAGAAATTGCTATACTGACAATTAAAGGCATTAGTAGCAAATAAATTTTAATCTGCTTTCCAAAAATGACAGCTTTCAGTTGTTTTACTCTATTTGTGAAGAAAGGGAATATCAAAAATTTATTTATTTATTTAGATTGCTGTCTATTTTTGGAGGGTGGGGAGTACTGGGAACTGAACCCAGGGGTGCTTAACCACTGAGCTTCATCTGCAATCCTTTCTATTTTTTGTTTTGAGAAAGGATCTCACTAAGTTACTGAGGGCCTCCATAAATTACTGAGGGTGCCCTTGAACTTGCAATCCTCCTGCCTCAGCCTCCTAAATTGCTGGGATTACAGGCGTGTCCCACTATGCCTGGCTAGATTCATTGTTCTGACTACTAAACTCAGAATATATTTTTTTAGGTGCTATATCATTAGGTACACAATGTCTGTACAAATAATGTGCCTATCTTTACATATTAATAGCATAGATCACATTTGATTTTAAAATATTTAAGGAAAAAATATATATCAATATGATATTTGACACAGATATTTTACCTCACATACATTCACATTGTAGTATATAATTACAAATATAATTAATGAGTTTGTATCCCAAAACAATTGAGAGTTTTCCATTATGTATGTGTATACGTATAAATTATGTTGTTATATCAGTGGCTTTTCTCACTTATTTATAAACATCTACCCATTGTTCTTTGCAGTCCTAAATCAAATGCCACCTTTCCCAGTTATCCTTCATGAAACTCACTTTTACCTTTCCACTTCTGTTGTTCTTTGCTGTGTACTATTTTTTATTCTACCTATTAAGCATGCTTCTTCCTTTGCTAAGGTTTTAATTTTTTGGCAGTTTATTTGTCTTTTATACAAAATATTATAGTGTTGTCAACAAAATCCTCTGTGGTTTACTGAATTGGATGAGTATTCACAATCATTTCTTTTACCTTTTTTCTCCTTCATCAAGTTTTCCTCATTTGGAAATGAAAGCTTAGAATACAGCACCTTGAAGAAACTTTCAAACTACGTTTGAGTAAACTGGAACATGACACTTGCTCGTTAGCGTTTAATAGTTATAGTTTAACCTTTTTCCTTAAAATCATTTCAAACACACCCTGAGTGCAATGTTACTTTGTGCTTTTCTTAACCAGGATGTTGCCTCACATATCTCAGTACAGATATTTAAGTAAGGAAATTGAATACTCATAGTGGGCTAGGAGATGCAACCTATGAATTCCCCAAATAGGGAAGAAAAGATTAGCTACCACTCCTGCTACAAGTTCACTGCAGTTTACCACATGTCAACTGGTTCAGGGATTGCCTCAGCCACAGACATCAGTCTTGGGTAAAAATACCTCTTTCTGGTGCAATCCACATCTAATGAAAGATCGCAGAAGAGGCATTTTGGCCCTGTGGGGGTCATCTGTGATCATGTTAGCTCTTCACGGAATTGGCCAAGGCTTTGCTGTTGAAACTATATCATATTTTAACATTTTCTCCACCAAGTCCATCTATAACTGTTGATTATTAATTAGTACTCTGCTTGTATATTAAGCTATCTACCTAAGCTTCAGCTCTTAAAGGATCCAACATGCAACAACACTCATAAAATCATTGATTTCATATTTCAATTTTGTTATATTTCCAAAAATATTCTTAATGGTATTCTTTTCCTATAGTACAAAAATTCAAGATCATATATTACATTAATTTATCACTTATTTCTAGTCAATCGTAATCTGAAAAAATCTTTGCTTACTTTATCATTCATGATGTTTTCATGTTTGACAAATTGAGGCTAGTTATCTTACAGAATATTCCCCAACTTAGATCTATTTGATATTTCATCATGATTGGATTCAAGTTACACATCACCAGGTAGTTGGAAGTCTCATGAATATTTTGCATGAAAAATCCAAGCTGATGGTTGGTTTCTGCCTCGCTCCAATTAAAACAGTACTAAGTGCATACACAGGAGTTTTGGGAGAATTTATCTTGGGTTTTGGTTCTTAAGCTACAGGAACATTAGAGATCTTCACACTGCCTTTTAGGAAGCTGAATTTTCCATTTCTTTTTGGATGAGTTTTATGTTCAACAACTCAATAACACTATCATAAATTTGGTCCTGCTTCCTGATAATTTTATTTCTTCTTAGACCAGTTCTCTTACCCTTCTCCTAGAACTGACTAAACTGGACGATATCCTCTAGATTCTCATGGGAAGGAAATACCGTATGATGTCATAAAGAGAAAAGTGTATTTCATTCCAGTCATTCCTGCTTACTTGCATGCTATTCATTAATTTTTTAAAAAAACTGCATAAGCTACTGTGCATTTGCAAAATTTCAGAAACCCATCTAATTTTTTATGAAATAATTTGTTGAAGAAAATGGTGCTCAATAAAGCAATCATTAGTTTGTTAGCTACATGAGCTGTAGCTGTGAGCTGATGAATAATTATTAATTTAAAATTGTGGAATGCAAATGAATTAAACACAACATCATACGAAAATAATGCAAAACAAAAATAAACTTAAAGCCATCAGTTATAAGTAAAATGATGTTATAACCTATTTTATGTCTAAATATTCATGTATGTTTCAAAATAAAATCTAACTCTATTCATTTTTGATTCCTTTCATTTTAAATACTTATTTCTTTAATTATATTTATTTTAATTAGATTTACATAGGGTACCATTTATCATTATTCATACTTTAATTTTTTACATATATATATGTAGCAAGAATAAGTAAAAATTAAATTTATCCATAAATCTTGATAAAAGTGGAATAATGACAATCACAATGTAGACTTATGAAATACTCAATTTAAGGATCATTAGAAAAAAAAGGCACAATATGTACTAAAATCAAAGAGATTGCTAGTTCTTATTCTTTTAAGCCCCTCTTTTACTTTAACTAAAAATCAGAACCTCCAAGCTGGGTTTGGTGGCACATACCTTTAATCCCAGCAGCTCAGAAGGCTGAAGTAGAAGGATCACAAGTTCAAAGCCAGCAGCAGCAACATGGGTGGTCCTAAGCAACTTAGTGAAACCCTGTCTCAAAACAAAAAATAAAAAGTGTTGGGAATGTGGCTCAATGGTTAAGTGTCCCTGGCTTCAATCCCCAGTATGGAAAAAGAAAAAAAAAAAAAAAAGAAGAGAAATCAGCACCTCTAGGTTAATTTTTATTTTAATTTCCTTGCTATAATTGAAGACGTAACTCCTAGTTATTTCCTTGTAGTCCCAGGTCTCTCCTGCTCTGACTTCTACACATGCCAGTTCCTCTGCCTAAACTCTTCTTGACACTCCCGTCACAAATACTTGCTTTCATTTTCTTGGTTTTAACCTACCTGTCATACCAGGAAGTCTTCCCTTGATACTCAATATAAAAGCAAGACCCCTTCCAAATTCTCTGAATTATTTTTGGAGGGCTACCACAATAAGATACCACAGATTGGGTGTTTAAAAAAAACAACAACTATATTTTCACAGTTTTGGAGGCTAGAAGGTGCTGGAGCTTGCCCATATGACCTTCATTATCCTGTTATGTCCTTAAAAGCTGTATCTCTGAATTTAGTCACCTTGTGGTGTGCTGAATCTGAACACTTCATCATACGAATACTGGGGAACTCAAACACTTCCATCATGCTTTACATTTAAAAATTTTTTTTTCATCACAGTCTTAAAAACTTTTTCACTATGCAATTCTTTCCTTTTTAAATATTTTTCTCTCTCTCCAGAATGGATGTTTTATGAAAGCAGGGGGTTGTGGTTTTGCTTCTGTTTGGGTATCACACAGTTTGTCCAGATGGCACATGCTGCAAAAAGTAATCAGTAAGCATTCTGAATGAATAACTCATTGAGATGGCCAGTACATCTCTGTAAGTGTGACTTATGTCATAAGAAAAATGACAATTACCCTTGCTTTTTATTTTAGCATATTTATCTCTTAATAGGAAAGGAGAAGCAGAAAGGCTCTTCCAAAGAATTACCTTGATAGGTAACACTTTGTGGGGACAATGACTCACTATCCAAACAATTTTAATGGTAGTATTTTTTAATGCAGAACCAGGGACTAAATTTACCATCCTTCCTTAGGGATAGATAACCCTGTGATAACCATGTAATTCTAACTAATGGAATGTGAGAGAAAGGGATTTTCCCACCCTTTAATGCTTTATTACCCAAAATATGAAATAAAGTTGTTGAGAATTCATAGACATTATGATGTAAAAATCCATAAGCAGGTGGAATTTGAGTTCATGATTAATCACCTGGACAGTCACATCAATTAGAAAGTATTCCATTGGATTATTATCACAGCAAGAAAGGAAAGCATTCATTTTAAATCACTAAGTTTGTTTGGGCTTTATTTGTTACAGCAGCTAGCATTATCCTAATTCACTCATACATGTGTATACTTCAGCACATAATATGTATTTACATAATCCAAAAGTTTTTCTATTTTTCAACTTTTGCTTTGGATAATGGATTCTCAGGAACTTCTTAAAAAATGCAGAGCTACAGTTAATTATGAAAACACAGAGCTACAGTTAAATTGGTTTCATTTTAAACTTAACATTTTCATATATGAGAAGTGCATTTCTTCACCTCAAAATATGTAATTATAATGGCACTTAACACAACAATTGGTGTGCTATGTTATAGACAAGTATCCTTCAAATCAACGTGTGGTAATTGCTGGAGCTATGCTATATATGTTTCCTTCAAAGGCTTGGTCACAAGCCTGAGGCAGGTGTTGGGACATTTAAGGTTGGAGCCTAGTGGGAGGAATTTGGCACACTGGGGGTTATGCCCCTTCCCCTCTCTCTTCACTTCTGGCCACCATCAGGTGAATGGGCTTCCTCTGTCTGATGTTCTTGTTATGATGTGTGTGCCATGCTGTTAAAGGCTCACAGGCAACAGAACCAAGCAACCAGGGGCTGAAACCTCTGAAATCATAACCTGTCCTCCCTTTGAGTTGATTATTCAGGTATTTTGTCTCTGTGATGAAAGACTGACAAATATAGGTGATAACTCTCAACAGCTTCATGGGATAGGAGATTTATACGTTTACAACGGTTTCCTCAGTGTCTAATTTATTGTATATTAAATATTTAATGAATAAACAAAGTAACATTGCTTCAGTATATTAAAATTAAGCTTTGGCATAGAAGATATACATCTCACCATAAAATTGTAGGGCTGTGTGCAAGAGAAAAATCACCATATTGGACGCCATAATACTTCTCTCTCCTCCCCCTTGACATTTCGCGCGCTCTGAGCAAGGCGAGCTGCGCGCCTGCGCTGGAGTGCTGCTTTCTCTCTTTCTTTTCGCATCTTCCTGGTCAATGATAGATGACGCCACCAACATAATAGTCCCTCATTGGCTGAAATAAGCTAGTCTACTACTTCACTATTGGTCCCTTAGTAGCCTGCTCTCGTTATATCTACGGATGTGCGGGAAGAATAAACGGGGTAATTTCAAGCCGCCACCCAGGTGTGAGTCTGAATTTTTTCCCCCGGCCGCCGTTGGTCCTGTTTGGCTCCTTCCGAGCAGAGTAGCCCAGCTAACTCAGGTCGCCTTGCCTACTGTCTGCTCTGAAGCGCTCCCGGGAGCAACATAAAATGACATAATTATAATAATACAAATGTGATTTAATAAATTCCCTTTCACTTGTGCTTCCAGAAAGTATATACAATTATGCATGTCTTTATAAGAATTAAGATTCAATAAATACTGATGAAATGAATTACATATGAAACAACTAGAATTTTTTGTTAAATTCATTTTTTATCTTTGCAATTTTTGGTCATACACTAAAATCTACAAAGTTATAAAATCTAATATAAAATGACATATTTTAAACATGTTTTCATTATATGATGATTAAATAAAATGTTTACAAAATAATATTTTCAGGTTGTAGTGGTGTCTCAGTAGTTGGAGTGGTTGCCAGACATGCATGAGGACCTGGGTTCAAATCCCAGCCCCATATATACAACTAGGTGTTGGAAGGACAGAGATCACATGGAAAAACTAAATACAATTGATTTCTTCTCTCTTTCTTTCACTCTCTCTCTTTAAAAAATAATATTTTTACTTATGAAGAGGTATGAAATCCAATATCTTTATGATCTGCCTAAATGAAACATATTAAAAGAAAGCTGGGTAAACTTTGTAGGTTTTTCCACTTTTAAAAAACATATTGATTTACTTATTAGCCTGGATGAATATATAAGTTAATCAATACTTTCCAAAATTTTCTTTGAAATTGTATTTCTATAATAATTACATTTATTTATCACTTAAATTTCCTCTCAAACAAATCAACTTACAATTATCTTTAATAAAACTAAATTCCCCAGTCATAAAGTTTATCTGTTAAGTAAATTGAAATCAGAGTTCCTTCAATGATAATTATTCTGTGTATTTCAGTTTTCATAGTGGATGTTTATAGATTCTTGGGATATGAGCACTAACTTTGTAAATCTGGAGAATAATTATCCTCTCAATTATCACCACTTTTTAAAAAAATGTAAACACATTAAACATCTAAATATACACATTACAAACCATTTTATGAGATGATTTTCTTTTTTCCTCACATCTTGAAAGTACTGGACTATATAAATTATCTACATAATGTGGGTTGAAAAAATTATACATGACTAATGAAAATGATACAAAATGTACTCTATAAAATCTTTAATTACTATAAATCAGTGCTTTATCTAATACCATTTAATCTCAGTCATGTGAATTTAGTTTTCATGTATTCTAATACTTTATATATAGAATCTAAAACCTTTTCAATTATTTATTTCTAAATCTTAATCATGGCTGATATTTTAAAAAGATTTGTTTATATCCATCTCTCAAAAATATATAGAAAATATCTCTATGACATTTTTATTTATTTATTTATTTATTTATTTATTTATTTTCGTTTTCCTCTTCACAACTAAGTTGAGAAAGAAGCTACAGAGAGAAAAGCTAGGGCACATTGATTCTTTGTGGAGTTTTTCTGAATTTTTTTTTCTGTATTCCCTGAAGCGGTGAAAACACAGCCATTAACTAAGCCTCAGTGTAAATTTTCCGAATTGGCATAAAATTCTACCATTATGTACAGTTAATATCCAGATAAACAGAGGACATTTTTTCCCCTTGAGAATCTTTTGCCAATCAGAAGACTCTGCTCAATAGCTATCCTGAAACATTCTAAGCTTTTCTAGTTCTTACAGGTAAATTCTCTCACTGATTTTATGATGCAATCTATTTTAAAGTTTACTTGTTATAAGAGCTATCAAGTAAAACTGCAAGTGTGGATTTTAAAAACTGCTATCTAAAAAATACACTATCTTTTGAACAAGTTACAAGATACAAAGAACATAACTTTCAATAGAATATGACAAAATAGAACTAAAAGGACCTAAATTGAGATGTAAAGTAATATGACTACTCATTCACTGCTCAGTATGTTTGAAGTACCTCCCATTCTCAGGCAATATGTCAGGATCTAAGAATACAAAGACAAATGAAAGATAATTCCTTTTTAGAGGGTCACAATGTAGTAGGTAGATCCTGCAAGCAATAGAGTGAAAGACAGGCAAACAAACCATCAGAACAGTCATGCGCATGTCTCCAAAAGAAGTAAGTTTTAGGGAGGAAATGAAAGAGAAATTATCACACGTGCACATACTGGAAAAGGGCAAAACAAGAGAGTTGCAAGGGAGCTTGTTATCTGCATATTAAAAGAGAAGTTGGAAATTTAGAGGTCACTCTGGATGAAAGGGTGAAGATATTTAAGTCAAAGGGAGTAGCAAGTACAATGACATGGACTTGTGAAAGGTCATAGGGAAGTCAGAAAACAGGAAAATAAATTATTTTTAGGACTGACATGAAATAAATATCCAGGGGTGGATGTTGCCCAGAATTTTAAGTCATCCATTCACTGGAGCATAGAAGGTTTCAGGAAAGGTGGATTTTCCCCAAATGACTGTCCTATTCAGTCCTTGGCAGACAGATGGAAATCACAGTTTCTCCCCTTGTAGAAGATATTCCAAGATTCTAAAAAATCAGCAATTGTTCTTGGACTACTGAAAAAATAAAAGGTACTTGAATGAACAATGAATTTACTGAGTCTATGGGAAGAAACTTACTGTGATGTTTAAGATGAAAAAAAGCTGAGAAGGAATTTTGTTTTGCTTTTATGAAGTATGGTATGAGATCACTTGAATCAGATTCTTTTTCTTTCTTTTTTTAAAGAGAGAGGGACACTGAGAGAGAAAGGGAGAATCAATTTTTTATTTAGTTTTTCATGTAGCTTTTGTTGCTCTGCTCAGATACTTCGTTGTGTAGGTGATGCTGGGGTTCGAACCCACGTCCTCAAGCATTCCAGGCAAGTAATGTAACCGCTGAGCCACTGCTCCAGCTCCAACTCAGAGAGTTTTGATGAAAATAAAACAGGTAATGTTGATTGAAAGTTACTTAAATCTAAGTGATTGTCTTTGTAGAAATTTACCAATTACAGAACCAAACATTTAGCAGAGAGTGCTGTAGTTAATATCAAAAGAAAAGTAAAATCTCACTTTTTAAAAAGAAATATAATGCTATTGTTCGGTCCCTCCTTTCCATTCTCGTAGCCCTATATGCCACCTAATAATTGATGATTTCTTATTTTCTTTCTAGACTCAGAGCTTTTTATGAAGAAGTCCAGATATTTGTTAAATGGAACTTAATGTATTGCCAGGAAAAGGTTATATTTCAAAGGCACAAAAGATCATGTTGAGAATCAGTTTTTAAATAGTGATTACCTACTGAGACCACCTAGATAGTATTCTTTATATTTCATCCAGACCATTGTGGGAAAACTGGGAAAAAGCAAAGGACTAATGACTAGGTAAAGAGGAGAATGTAAGTACTATGTGAGTTGCAGCCAAGTACTCTGATCTTCTCTCTCATTTTTAATGGAGATGGCAATGCTTACTTCAAAGCCATCAGGTAATAACACAATGGGTGAATGGACACATGATGAAGGAACAGTAAGCAAATTAAGTAAATGACAAAATTGGATAGATAGTCAATGCTCTTCTTTTTAGATTAAAAATCCTGGACTTAACTATAGTCCAAAGAATATGAGATAGGAAACCCATGTGTAATTTTGAAAAGCAGGTATGCTAAGGAAATGCAAATATAAAAGGAACAAAATAAAATGACCATGTGTTTCTTTAATCTTAGAAGGTAAAGTATTACTTCCCTTTTGTTATGTGTCATAGAGATATTTTTAAAAAATGATTTTCTACACACATATAGTACATACACATACACACAACTTTGAATAAATTATGTGTCTGATTGAGAAGTCAAATTTTGCCTATATATTGTCATCTTTCAAAAGTAGGCATTTAAAAAATTTTAAAAATTCATTAGCTATTTATTTCCAAAGTATATAAAATATAATTAAATTAAGCATCAGATTCATTTAAAATGTTTCTCCAAAGTCATAGAAGAATAAATAAATAGAGAAGGATAAGAAAAACTGAGTACTAATCATTAAGAACTATAATTATGTTAATTATTTATATAATTTTAAAGTGTATAAATTTAGGAAGTTCTTTTTCAATACATTCAGATTTTGAAGAAAAACATTTTTTTATGTTCTGTTACTTTTTAAAAGCACTGTGCATACATACTCAAAATCAATTGTTTTATTTGTATACATTGACTTATGATATTTCATATGTACTCTTTCTACTAAATACATTCACATTACTGATGTGCTTAGAATTTTTCATTTCATTATTTTTAAAACTATGTGTATGATAATTTGCATTATTATGCAGTATGCCATTAGGACTCAAGAGCTTAAATGATTTGATTTAATAAAGAGAGGTACAGATTCGCTTCTGCAATTATGTGAAATGTCAAAAAAATCCTTCCTAGTTCAAAATAATTTAATTTAACAAAATATTAATGAAGAATGTTCAGGTATTTTTATGTTTATGAATGTGTCTATATCTTCCCAATTTACAGTCATTATTTAATAAATCTATTAAGTACTTATTGATTATTATATTGATGTTGTATTATTTTCCATCTGTACGATGACACTAAAAGTCCCCTAGCAAGCTAAATCAAGAATATCGACCGAATTAGAAATCATGTGATAACTTGTAAATATGCAAATATGGGAAATCTTTGTGTTCAGTTTCAAATAGACAAAGTCAAAATTCATTTGGGAGTTGAATTTTTTTTTATTTTACAACCCTATTAGGCTTACCATATTTACTTTTAAATATTAAAAATACGTTACAGGTTTTAAGATTGAGATATGCTTTTGGAAGATGGCACACTCTTCAGATGGGATAGATGTTTTACTTCAAAACTAAGAATGTAACCTACTGTATTTTTAAATCTTTTATGTCATGACGGTTTATGCTTTGGCAACTGAAAAAAATGTTTGAATTGATATTTTTGTGTTATTGGGGAAATCATCTTCATTTTTGTAATTCCAATATAACATTTGAGCATTTTGAATTAATAATAAATCATTTACATCTTTAAGCTACATCAGATTTTTAACCATAGATAACCATAGAGTGCTTTTATCAATTAATTATTTCCTCTTGGATACTGCCATTGAGCATGGAATTCTCATAATCCTAAAAAAGTCATAGAAGTAGACCATATTTAGCACTTTCTTACAAGGCAGTTGTCTTCCACAACACCACCAAGCTCAGATAATCTCATTTAAGATTCCCACCTTCCACAATCAGGATCAGTGGCCCCTGTGGGTATCGCAGAACAACAAGAAGAAGAACACTGCTTCTTAGACATGGACTTCCTAGTCCAAAGAACCCAGACATGTGCTTTTGTCTTGGAGTTTTCCTGTTTTTCTTGATGGAATTGTCACCTAATAGTCATTTATTTATAATGACATTATTATTAGTATTTTAAGCCAATGGAAGGTAATAACATTACCCATTTATTTCCCCATTTAATCACTTAACTTAAACAATATTAAAATAAATGTTTTTATATTGACTCATTTCTCTCAGCAGAGATAATTGCATAACAGAATTTAGGAACTACAATAAACTTTTCTGAGCTGTTAGTTCCAACTTCAATTCAAAACTTTTTTTATGTCAATTTGGGGCAGATTACATACTGGGAAGATATATGAGAAATACTTTTATGTAGATATTTTTCCCTATTTAAATTTAATATTTCTTATCTAATATTACATATATAAATTATTTAATTTCTAATTTTAACCATGATTCAGAGATATGAATATTAGATTATTATAATTTACTTTATTTACATTTCTAATAATTGGCATGCTTATCCTATTTAAACTTGTAAAAGTTGTAATAAATGTAAATTCTAAATAAGTGACAATTCCCAATGCTGTATTCATTAATCAGTGATAATTTACACTAATATAACTTCATTGATCTTACTCTTCAAATTCTCCCTTGTGAGTAATTTCATCCTTTAGAAGACATTAGTAGATACATTAAGTAGTGGCATTCCATTCCAACAAATGAGACTGGCTTGAATGCTGGAGAAATACTCAATTAATAATGAAATCTAAAGTGACTTGCATAATTTTTCATATTGTGCCATCTAATTCATGGCAATCCTAGGGAAAAAAAACCCATGTGTAAGTCATTCACTAATGAATTTTCAGAAAATGTACATCACTAGAATATTGATTAAATCAATTGAGGTCCACATGTATTTCTTATGTGATCCTCTTTATACCTGACATTAAAATTCTTGCTTTTCTTTTGTATTATGAACATTCAAATATGTTTTTAATTTAAATCTTCAAATTATTAATGAAATTTTACAATTTTTACTTTCGAAAATTTCACTGACTTAATTAGTACTAAATGTGGAATGCCTTTTAGAAATGAATACATGCCATCTATCTCTAAGAATGGCTTATTTTTGCTTCCATAACTTTATTTTTAGCTTAATATATATCACAGCCACAGAGGAAGAAAAAGTTATTACTGTGTAATTTTTCCATGTGGTATTATTATATTTTAAAAGAGGACATTAAATACTACTATTACTATTATTGCTGGTCATAGCAACTCAGTATCTTAAATGTATTAAATCATTTGAATCTAGAGATAACTCTATAGATGTGTATGGGATAATACTGATAATGTGTTAAGCGATATTGGATTGTATTACATTCTGTTACCTTCTACTCATTTACCTAATAGTATTATTTGCCTCACCTAAGGAAAAATTTAAAAACAAACAATCAAAATCAGAAGTTTTAGGCTTTTGTACCACTGATTTTCGACACCAGACTGAAAAAATACTAAACCCCAGACTTGAAAAAAGATCCATTAGTAGGAAGTAGAGGTAAAGACAGAAGGCACTAGAAGAAGAGAGGAGAAAGCAAATCCTATCAATGAGGAAGTTGTAGATTTGGCAGGCACCTAGGAAATCCCTGCATTTGGCACCAAAGAGGTGCAGTAGACAACCCAGATTGATCAAGAACACAGTTGTGAGCCATGTCCTAGACCCTCACCCAGATCAAAGTGCTTCAGGGCAAACAATAATTCCAGAATAGCCCAGAGATTGCAGCATCCTGCTGTTTGAATAGAGACTGGTATAGTGAGTGACCTTCATGAACCAACCATATAAGAAGCACTGGAAACAAACCATGTAAATTGCATGATTTCAGGCTAAATAAACCTATGGTTCAAAAATCCTAACAGTAGCTTCCTCTGGGGGAGGAAAAAGATGACTGGGAAGATCCACAGATATTTTTCTTGGGATAGTGTAAATATTCTGTGTTTAAAAGCGGTAAGATTTTGTACGTGTATTTTTTTTCAAACCGTACAGTTAATGTTTGTTACATTCAATATGTGTACATATGAATTCACCCAAAAGTAAAGAAAGTGGAGTTTGGGGCTGGAGCCTGGCATGCACAAGGAGGTGGGTTTGAACCCCAGAACCACATACACAACAAAGTGTCAGAGCAACCAAAGCCAAAGTCACATCAAAAACTAAATAAAATGCTCTCTCTCTCTCTCCCCCGCCCCATCTCTCTCTGTTTCTCTCTCTCTCAAAAAAAAAGTGGGACTTGGCTGGGGAGCTGGTAGAAACAGAAGTAAGATGGCACAAAATTAGTACATGTTGATTCTAGGTGACAGGTATATTTTACTATTCAATTTATGTAATAAACCATTTGTTAAATATAAAAAAATAAACTAACAGTTCAATCTCTTTTTGGAAACGTGCTAGGGAATAAGACAACCGCAGCGGTGAGAGACTCCTCTCAGGTGTAAAAATTTCTCCAAGAATCTAAGGGATCCATGCAGATCAAGGAATGTATCAATGCACATAATGAGGAGTTTTGCCTAAATCCCTTTTTCCCACACAGTGGTCCTTTCTTACCCGTAGCTATGAGCAAGTTGCCTTTGATGTTTCATCAGGCATGTCCTCCAACTGCAGAGATCTGCCTTTCCAGGATTACAAAGGTAGCTAGCTCCTGGCAAATGACTAGCCAAAGCAGAGAGATAAGTCTCAGCTACACAATCTGAATTTGGACTCACAATGAAATTACATCCCAGGTTCAGAATTCCCTGAAGAATCAGTTGCAACCACCTGGAGGACCTGCTTCTCCCTCTACCCACCTGCCTTTCACTTCCATTTACCTGGATCCCACTCGTTAAGGACAATTCCCTCACATGCTCAGCTCTCCATCTAAGTCTATTTTCAGGGAACTCAATCTAAAACAGAAGGATAAAGAGTAAAATCATTTTACTTTTCAGAGGTAATAGGGCTATGAATACTGAAAAGGTAGAAAGGGAATTTTTCTAATAAAAAAAGTTTTCTGGGCTTCTGCTTAACTTTGCTGGTGCCAGTGTACTGTCATTCAAAAATGACATTTTACTCTGTCTCCTGGGAATTTTCTCTACCATTGTATATCCTACAGAGGAGACTCAGTGGGAACCAGATCTGATCTCTCCCACAACTGATGGACTCTTTGCCATTCAGTACTTAGATATAATTCTGTTAGAACAGATGTGGTGTGAATCCTGATATTTCTAATAAGAAGTTCCTAATATCAAAAGTATTAGGCTTTTATATTAAAATTAATTCTTATAGATGAATAGTGAAAGGTATTATTTGAATATGTAATCATGTTGCTGTTATGTGTGCAAGTTACAAAAAATATTATTCATTTTACAAATGGAAAAACTGACTTTTTTGATTTTTATGCAGTTTCACAAGTTTATCTCTGTGAAGTGCCAGAGACAACATTAAATCCAGACTTAAATCAAAGTTCTTTCTTATCACATCTCTGTATAGTATCAAATGGCCTAAATAATATTTTCATTATCTGAAATAATTCTATAATTACTTTTAATTTTCTTTTTAAGACTTTTCAGAGATTTAAAAAAATAACCTAAAATTTTAACATCAGACACATGGGTGGGGTTAAAATTTCAAATACCTTTTTATAGCTTCTTTTCGTATATTTAAGGTATAAGGCAAACATTTGCCTTAAGCTTTTCATTTATCTCTCCATAAATGGAAGAGTATATTCATACCTAATTTTTGTACGGTTTTATTTGATAATTTTGTGAAAGTGTGTAATAAACAGACTGGGAAAATGGACTGTGTATATTACATTGATCCAAATTTCCTTATAGTTTAAGAAAATAATAATGATAAAGAAACTTAAAATGTAAATGTAAAATATTGACAAATATTGTCATGTTTCAAAAGTAAAATAACATACTTTTAAATACATTGAAAAATATATAAATTCACAGGGAAAAGTCCTTATTTATATCTTCAGTTACCCTCCCACACAAAATTAAAGGACATATGAACATAAACTCTTTATTAAAATAAACTCTCCAAATGAAACAAATATTAAATAATGATTTTAGAATATTTTTCATCACTAAAAAGTAAGAGACAGGAAAAGTGAAAGTGTAAATAAAACAAAATTTTTAGTCTGAAATCCTATAGAATACTGAATTATGGAGTCTTCCAACAGTTAAAGCAATATCAAAAGGATACAGGTCTGAACGAGGCTTACTTTCTTCAATCATTTTACCTCACAGAGGTCTCCTTTAAGAAAGGAGATATAAAGCTATCATCCTATTAATATTTCTTCTTCAAATAAAAAGTTTAATGAAAGGAAAAAAAGATAATGAATCCTCATAATTATCTTTGGGCTTAAAAGTTATTTCAGGATTTCTCAAAGACAAAGCTGAGAAAATATTACCATGTCTAATTGAAGAAAAGAATTCTTGAAACCGTATGACCATTCCTACCTGTAAAAATTGTGAAATCTTTAGAAGAAAAACAAACAAACGTCAGCAATGACTATTGTGCAGATAAAATTTGTGCTTTCTTATTAAATATATTGGGTGACTGACATTTGTTTCTCTTTTATCAGTATCTGATATGAATCTTTAATTTTAATATTCTTTTCACAAAAGTATTTCTCACAAAAGTATTTCTCACAAAATGTTCATGAATTTAGCTGCTATTGGATTTTCTAAGGTTTATTAGGATAACCCTTTGAATGACAGTCTTTTATATATTTTTAAGCACAAAGGAAGTGAAGTAGATATGTAACAATGCTTTAGAATTGAAACCGGTGGTCATACTGCACTACTATTTAGTCTATGTCTGTATGTGTATCTGTGTATACATATCTACTAATTAATTGTGCAGTGTTAAAATCTATATAAAATGTTTATCAGCTTATGGCATATTTACCATTATCATCCAAGTAAATATAAATTATTATATCTGTAATTTGAAGAATAATTGCACCAATTGAAAAATAATTGCAATTATTACAGAAAAAGAACATTTAAAGGATTTAAACTTGTGATACTTATCAAATGTTGTGAATTATTTTTTGGTTAAACATGGTGCAGCAGAGTATATATGTGATTATTTTGATATATATCATGGAATTTAAAATATATCTTTGCCTAATACTGTGTAGCATAATGTTAAATTTGGGTTTCCTTATTTATTTGTTTTAAGGAGAGTGTGTGGGTAAGAAAAAGACAGAATGAATTTTATTTCTTTTTTCTTTCTTGCCTGCTTTTTTTTTTTTTTTTTTTTTTTTTTTTTTTTTTTTTTTTTTTTTTTTTTTTTTTTTTTTTTTTTTTTTTTTTTTTTTTTACTTTTTCCAACACTTCATTCATTGTATATATGGTGCAGGGGTTCAAACCCAGGTCCTTGTACATGCCACTGAGACACCACTTCAGCCCTAAGGTTTATTTTTAATTGATAAAACTTATAAATTATTTACAATGTTTAAAGAAAAAATAAATTGGTTTATCTTAAAGGTTAGAATTACACTAAAATCAGTGTAAGATTTAAAAATTAATAAAAAGAGACATAATGTAAAGATAATTGTTGAATAAAAACTATAGTGTAGCCACTCCCAGTTACAATAGTACTGTGGGTCAACTTGAAGCACACAGAAGGTACTGATGGGGAGAGAATTTGTCCAAGCTTAGATTGATGATGGAAAAGATGAATTTTATTGCTTTTTCTTTCCTTTTTTACTTTTCACTTTAATTGGACAGAAATGAAGATTAAAGAAAAGGAAATGATGGATGAGAAGAAGGTTAATAGTTGCTGAGCAGACACCACTATTATTTCTCTCTGGGAGCTGGTCATGCTGGAACACAGCTGCCTTATTAGAGACGTGAGACACTTTGTGGAACAGGATCTGAAGCATACAATGTTGGAACTGCATGTACACAAATATTTGTAATTGAATCCTGAGTACTAGACAGATTGAAACCATCAATTTCCTCAACTACTAGAATCTGCAAGAGGCATGTGAGCCATGAATTTTTCAAATAATTGAAAGCTCTAAGTTTCTGAAAATGAAGGAAAGATTCAGAGTTATTAAATGACAGAGTAAGTAGCAGTCCAGCAAATGCAGTAGCATTTTGGGAGCATGAAAGAAGTGGAAGATATACTTTAGTCTGGTAGCACTTCTGTGATCTTCCTCTAACATAGAAACATGTGCACATAGCAGCTGCACATACATACCACATAGGTATTTATGTAGATAGACAGGTAGTGGTTCTTTATGAAAACTGAAGGAACACGAAATGGTTACATTCATCACTGGTTCATCAGTTCATCAGTAGTGAAAATCTGCATAGAAGAAGTTTACTTGAATAATTTTCAATTTTTTAGGGACAAAAACCAAATGTTTAAGAAATATGTTGAGGGCCTGAAGCAGTGGCTCAACAGTTACAGCACTTGCCCGGCATAATGCAAGGATACAGGTTCAAACCCCAGCACCATATACACTATGAAATGTCAGAGCAAGGAAAGCACATGAAAAACTAAATAGAATTAATTCTTTTTTTTCTGTCTTTCTCTCACTATCCTTCTCTCTTAAAATGTACTTTAAAAAAAATAAATACATTGAATAGCTACATCAACCTAACTCCTGCAATACAAGAAAATATCTACACATCCAAACAGATATGTTCATCTTACCATTCAATTTTCAATTCTTTTAAGGCTTAGTTTACAAGACTAGAAAATGTGGAACTTTGATTCTTTTCATTGCAAATATTCTTACAGGTAATCAGCTCCATTATTCTACGCTTTTGTTCCCTTGAAATAAAGTTTAGTTTATCCTATTTTCACTGTTTCTGTTGCCAAAACTATTTTGATTTTTATCATTTGCTTATACTGGATCATTACAAGAGCTAAATTCTTAGCTTCTTTCAATCTTTTTAACCTATAGGCTATTATGAAATTAATATTTTTAAAATACTGAAGGCACTGATTTAAAATATTTATTATTTTTTCTTTAGGATTATCATACTCAATATATACTATGTTGTAGGCAAAAAAGATAATATTAAAAGAAATATATAGACACAGGATAGAAAAATGCATGCACTTGTGTGTGTGAATAGGAAAAGGTCAGAGAATTTAGTAATCATTTAATTTGATCAGAAGGAATTAACCTATTAGCCATGATAATAATCTCTGGAAATCCTAAACTAGGCAAATTTCTAAGGTTCAATAAGGACTTGAACATGTATACCGTCATACATCCTAGCATGACCTTCTTCAATCTGGAGAGAGAATTGAAACGTTTAGTGAAAAATATAAATAATCAATAGGGAATACTATACCATAAAGTAAAATACAGAAAATTTTTATAGTTGCTTACTTTTATAAAGTAGCCTTTCTTTCATTACATAAAAGAAAATAGAGAACAAAAAGAGATATTTCAGTAGGAAGTAACAGTTGCTTAGAAATATAGGACCTACGAGGTAATGGGAGTTTTGGCCTCAACCACAGATCTTTTCAAAGTCTGTGGAATAAGCTACCTATTGAAATAAGAATTCCCATTTCACGGATCATTAATTTTTTTTCAAGTGATTAAGGATATATTACAGACAAAGTCCTACTCAGACCAGGAAATAGGACATTACAAAGTGGCTTTTCTATCTTTTAGATCCCCAAAGGTTTTATCTTGTCTGTTTTTGATCTTCTCTGGAGCTCATGTCCACAGGGAAGAATATTCTTTCTAATTGTTCTCAATGACAGAAGCATTTTTCATTATACCTAAAATTTTATCTTTTTAAAACCTCAGATCATTATTCCTTGTTAAGAGACCTTAGCCAACTAATATAAATCTTCCTTCTTATAACTTAACATCACATGCATTTATATACAGTTATAATATTCACCCATCTGTCATCCTCTCATAGCCATACAAATTAAGTGTCCCTAATTTTCCTTATTAAATCATAGGCCTCCTCCTTTTTATCATTTTCAACATCTTGAAGCTGACTCTAATTTTTCACTGTGTCTTTTATGTCAAAAAAAGATAGGAGAAAAAAGAAAAAAATGAGAGGAATTACTGAAAGATATATACTTTTGTTACAAAAGACATATTGTTCTATTGTATCATAACCACTTCATTTTATTTTTCTTTTTAGAGAGAGAGAGAGAGAGAGAGAGAGAGAAGAGAATCAATTTTATTTAGTTTTTCATTTGGTTTTTGTTGCTCCAACATTTTGTTGTGTGGTGCAGGGGTTCCAATCCATGTCCTTGCATACACCAGGCAAGTGCTATAACTGCTGAGTCCCCACTCCAGCCCCATAACCACCTAATTTTAAGTGAGAACATGAAAATATTTTACTATAAGTTCACTATTTGTTACACAATTTTAACAATTAGTCAAAATTCCCAGGTATTTTATAACTACGTACTACTTAATATTCCAGTGAAACTTTAAAATCATTAACAAATACTATTCTAATAGCATGCTTCAAAATGTAAAAAGAGGATGAGCACTGGTTAATTATCAAATATGAACTCCACCATGAAATGACCCAATGACTCTTTCGGTGATGTCTAAATTTGCATGTTTGTGCATGTGTGGGGGTATGTGTGTGTGTGTATGCATGTTTGTGTGCTTCTGTGTGTGTGTGTGTGGTGTGCTTAACCTGTAGCACAGCTTTATAATACATAGTCTTAAGTTTGCAAAACTTTTAGATTTAGCACCTTGAAGGTGTATAAAGTCTGTAATAACACAGAAACACATTTTATATTCAAGCAAATAATGGTCAGAACTTAATATTTGCTCTAAATGCTTCTTGTGTCAGTCATTTCCTTTAAAAAAAAGCAAAATAAACAGAAAGAACACTTCTTTTGAACTGTCACTGAAGACAACTGTACTGTGTATTTCCTAATTCACCATGTGCTTTCATGTTGCCCACACCTTTGATCATGATGTTCTCTCAACCTGGAAAGCACTTTTTTTCCATTTCAGCATCTTGAGTCCTTTCCAGTCTGTTTCGACAGGCTCCTCCCTTACGAAGGCAGGTTTTCTGGTTTTCCCAATTAATGAATGTCAGTTTTATTCTGAACACACAAAGCACTTGTTCACTTGACAGATATTATTTTTGTATAGCATTCCAACAAAGAATGAAAGCATTTTGCAGCTTATAGTAAAGGCAATGAAGAGAATATGCATTTAATATATTTTCTTCATTTTGTTCTACTAGTAAAGATTGTGATTAATAATCACAAAAATATATATGTAAGAATTATTAGCAATAGATGTTAAGAAGAAAAAAAAAGCCCATTCTGCTATTTGCCCTCTCAAGGTTCTTCTTGTAATAGAGCACAAAAAAATAGTTTTCTGCACTTCTTCCCTGGGAGCTCCTTACAAAAAGGGATCAGGTCTTACAGTATTCTATGTCCTTCATAATGCCTACCACAAATTCTATAGCAGGTACTCAATAAAAGCATATTAAATTGAGTGCAGGTGTACTTACTGGGGACTTTTTAAACAGCATCAGAGTTTGCCGACCACCTGCATCGGAAATACCTGGGGTACTTATTAAAATGCAGACCCATCTGAGAAATTTTGAATCATAATCTTTGGTGGAGTCTGGGAATTTCAAATTTCAATTAAGTTCCCAACTGATGTTCACGCTCACCATTATTTTGGGAGTCACTGGAGCAGAAGATATGGAGCACATGTTTAGATAATAATTTGCTACTTGCAAACCTTTTGATTTAATACAGATGGTGTACCAAATAAGAAAATAACAGACTTTTAAACTATTTCTTTGAATACAGAGTGAAAACTATTTAATAAGCATATTATATAATAGTACTGTGTTTTCCAAAGTCCTCAATGACCTTTTCAATTGTGAGTACATATTAAGAAGCAGGTAATAGTATTTGCCTACACAACATCTTTTCTGTTTCACTACAAGAATACTGACTTTTTCTCTGGGCCACACGGTGTCTATGTAATCTCTTTTGGCTATTTTACAGCCACAAATATGAATGAGTTGGCTGTGGCCAATAGACGTCAGAAGTCTAAGTAGGGTTACTAGGAAAAATTTCTAAATAGGATGACTGCTATTTCGCCTTGCCTTTCCTTCCTGCTAAGTACATGGGCATGCTGGATAGAGGTGAAAGTAGCACACTTCCAAGGGTGAGTAGAGGGATAAAGTCTCTTGATAGATATCAATGTGGAACACATACCTTATTGCCTATCTCCAGACTTACTGTTACAGAGAAATATAAAAGCATTATTATATAACACACAACAGGATTTATGCCTTTTAATACTTATAGTTATCCTCAACAATAAGTGTGGCAGATAGAAAAAGAATGTTCTGGCTTGAGTGGTAATTCAGCAATTGAGTACTTGCCTGCCATGTGTGAGGACTCAGGTTTGAATCCCAGAACCACATACTTACCTAAGTGTCAGAGAAACAGAAACCAGATGAAAAAATAAATAAAATTGACATTCTCTCTATTTCTTTCCTAAAAAAAATGTTCTACATCCACACCCTAATTCCCAGAATCTGTAAATATGTCACCTTATATGGCATAGGAGAATTAAGGTTGCAGATAGAATTAATTAATTGTTAATTAATTAATGATATATTATCTTGGATTATCTGTGTTGTGTTCCCTGAATCCCAAGAGTCCTGAAAGGTGGAAAAAGGGGGTAAAACAGTTGGTGCAAGATTAGTACAGCTTGAAAGAGGCTTGACTGCTGTCACTGGCTATGAAGATGAAAGAGGATCGCATGCCAAGGAAATAAGGCAGTGCTAGAAGCTGGAAATGGCAAGGAAGAGGATTCTGCCTACGGACTGCCAAAGGAATGTGTGTGAATTGATTTCAGCCCAGTGAGACTCCTTTTGGACTTCTGACCTCCAAAACTGCAACATGATAAATTTGTGTTGCTTTAAAACACATTGGTAGAAAATGTTATATCAGCAATTGCAAATTTGGATAATAATTACTTCAAAATATAAGCTGATGAGTATTTAAACTTTAAATATTAAAAGTGGAGTCTATTACAATAATTCCTTGCTAAAGGATTATAAAGTTGTTCTACATGTGATGATACATGAAGATATGGGCAATGTAACTGAAATTATCTATATCAGATTTATTAGCTATTATTGATCACCTCTTATTTGCAAACTAGGTGGGAATCTGGAGCTGAGTGGCATAGTCCTCAGAGGCCCCAAATCATCAGGGCCTAATTATTGCTTTGTTAACACATTATAGATTTACCCAGTTTTTTTTTTTTGCTCAGCTTTCAGTATATACTTATGAGTTACAAGGTGTCTTTATGGTTTATATTTATAAAAAGCATGAAATAATTTATATTGAGTAAACTAATTAACTACATTTGGCAGATCTCATTCTTTTCTAGATGTTTTCTACTTAGAATTGGAAGGAACCTTAGAAATCAAGTAGGCAATATTTACATTGTAACTTTAGCAAGTTGAATCTGGGAAATTAAAGAAGGTCCAGGTCATTAACTAGGCAGTATTACAGCCTTGTCTAGATTCACTACAGTAATCTACAGACTATCACTCTTTCTCAAAGGCACCTCTGCTTTTCTGATGTCACTGTCACAGATGAATGTTTTAAAAAAAGGTAAATGAAAATTATTGACGTATTTTATTAAAAGAAACACATTAGATGTACTTGCTGTACTTTACCAAGAGGAAAAATCCTTATGTGTGACATATTTAAAGGTATTTTTCTCACAATAATTTATCATAATAAACAAACAAGTAGACTAAGTTTGGGTTCACACTGAAGACATTACCATAGCTCTTTGTGTTATGGAAAAGGAAACTCAATAGAAATCATTCCTCAAATTATTTTGTTTATTTGATTAATCTTAGAATTCACTAATAACTTATGTCATGTTTCCAAATTTAACATCATTAACAGAATCAAAACAAACAGAAAGAAAAAAATAGTTGAAATCTTGTTTGCAGATATTGTAGCTTCCTAACTTCAGTACAAAGCACTATAACTAATAGTAGTGGGTGAAATACTGAATTATTTTTAGCTTTATAAGTGAACACATTGATTTTGCTTACTATGCCATTGACAAGCCATGATTATTTCAAAGACTTTTATAAATATTGCTTCATGCAATCTTCATAACAGCTCTATCTGGTGTGCTGTTATGTCACTTACAGATAGAGGAACTATGATCTTTCTGCTCTGTGAGTGTCAACTTTAAACACTAGAATTCTACCTCCAAGATCTATGGTGCTCTCTGGTGTGCTGAGCTCATCCTTGATGTATCTGTATTGCTCTCAGATCAGAGTTCATTAGAGGGCAAATCCTAAGGCAGAATTTGAAATATGCTTACATGAATCTGAAATCAGTAGAAAATATTGAAAGTATGGTGGTGTATAGTATGTGATAATCAACAAATACACTTTACTTTTTCTATGGTAATAAAATTACCATTTAGTTATACACAAAACCACACTGCAGAATGTTTTAAATATGAAATACTTGGTAGAAAAAGTGTTTTAACCAAAGATATATTATAATATTCATATAACATATGGGCCTAAAAAGGAGACTCATGATAAGAATCATAGTAGAACCCCAAATATTTTGACATGCTGCAGAGATGGATGCAGTTACAAAGGTAGAAATAACTTTCTGGATTTCTTGGCTTTGAAAAACAATTTGTGTAAGCTCAGAAGCAGCAGTTAACAAGGACCGAAAGACAGCATGTTCTAAAAAATGTAGTTATCATTTCAGTTTTGAATGAAATTGTGAGGAAAAACATGTCATTGTCTCAGTATGCTACAGAAAGATAAAAAAGAAGTCTAGAATGACTCCTCCTTGCTGTTTCCTGAGCAAGGCCCTTACATTTGCTGTTTTCTCTTTCTCAAATATTCTTTCTCAGATACCACTTATCTTATAACTCCATTATATCCATACCTAAATATTATGCTGCTAGAGTTCTCTCTTTACCACCATGTTAAAAGTAGTGGTCCATTCTGATCCCCTATTTCCTGTTTTATTTTCAGTACTTGATTACACCCTTTTCTTCCTTGTTTCATCTTCCTAATCCAAATAATAATTTACAAAGATCAATGGATCTGTTTATTTAGTATCTGGAAGAATGACCCTGACTCATAAGCTGGTACTGAATAAAGCTATAAACTGAATATTAAGGCCAAAATAGCATGATGATGTCCTATTTGGGACTCTACTACATAACACTCCTGAGTTAACACAAGATAAACTTTAAAAATTAAAAAAAAATGGTGTTACATTAAACAAGCTTTCTTTATGCAATTAAAGCACAAACAAAATGCCATATGATCTGGAAGCAAAGAAAGATATTGCCAGTGAGGAATATTTAGCCTGTAGAATAATGGAAATGCACACCATTCCAAATGATCTCCCAGAGTAGGTGGGTGACTGCAGCCTCAAAGCAGCTAATAGAAAATCTTGGTTATGAGATATATGCCTGGAGGTTTATTTGGAGATTAAACATTCTCGATTCTGATGCAGGGAGGGCTGAGTAGAGAAAGAATTCAACCTAACATGAGCCTGAAAACCAAAATGTCAAAACAAATGAAATAATTAATGTTAAAATATATGGTCACCCAACAACCCCACCTCCCAATAAACAATCTCAAGATTGGGAGGTAAAATAATTCAGAATTTTTAAAAAATCATATTGCTTCAAAAGGGAGTTTTAAGTGTTTAAGATAAAATATAAAGTAAGGGGTAACATCTATAAAAAAGGATAAGAAATTAAAAAGCAAAAAATTTAAAAAGTGATGAAATGAAACAAAATCATGTGAACTATAAAATGTAAAGAATGAGGGGGACTAGTCAGGAAGCCTAGAAAGAGAAAAGGAAAAATAGGTCAAGGCAAGTGACCAATGAGCTAAGACTCAAAGAGATGAATCTATGGTATTTTTTTGAGAAAATGATTTTCATTAAGACCTGGTAAGAATTTAAAATGTGTATTTTTTAAGAGAGAAGGACAGTGAGTAAGAGAGACAGAAAATATCAATTTTTATTTAGTTTTCACATGGCTTTCATTGCTCTGACACTTAGCTGTGTATGTGGATGCTGGGGCTCGAACCTATGTACTCCTGTATGCTGGGCAAGTGCAGTAACCACCAACCCACCACTCCAGCCCCTAAAATGTGTATTTTGAAAACAGCAGAAAGTCAGAAGAAGTGCAGAAAAGAGTAATAGAAGAAGATGTAAGAAGGTCAAAAGATTATGGTAATTATTGTTATTATTTATTTTTTAATGAGACAGAGAGAGAGAGAGAGAAAGACAGACAACTTTTGTTTTTAGTTTTTAACCTGCTTTTCCTTGCTTTGACACTTAGTTGTGTATGTGATTCTGGGGTTTGAACCTAGGTCCTCATGCATGACAGACAAGTGCCATAACCTCTAAGCCACCTTTCCAGCCCTATTATGGTAATTATTGATGAGCTTTCAAGATAGTCTGAGAGGAGTTCCATAAGACAATGGAAGGACAGTGCAGAAGCAAAGATCAAAGAGAAAACTTTCTTTCACGAGAACAAAACTGAGACCTTAAATTGGAAAATCATTCTCTGTATAGGGCAGATAAATAAAAATAAATTAGCATTTATAAATAATATCAGAGTAAATTAAGATACTGAAAAACTCTTATAAATATCATAAAATATAAACAGAATAAATGATAATAAAAACAGTTTACTCACTGCAAATTATACTATAAGCAAAATAAATGTTAGAAACTATTTGGGCAAAAAGCAGTTAGAAATTGGCAAAGCAAATATTAAAATACTGAGGGAAATAATTTCAAATTTCAATTCCAAATCCAGCTAAGCTATTATTCCAATGTGATGCCAATATAAGTTTATTTCTCAGACACACAGAGGCTATGAGAATTTAGCACACACAGACCATCTCTGAAAAATCAATTACCAAATGTGCTTCAAAAGAAGTGAAGCAATGCAGAAGAAATGTCATCCTTGCAATTTGTTGAATATATTAGATAATTCACTTAACTTTGATTTAAAATCAAAGCTTTTGCCATTTATAAAACTTGGAAAAATTATAAACAATAACAAAAGAATAGGAAAAGGGCTGGAGCTCAGTGGTTTCGGCACTTGCCTGGCAAGCACACGGACCCGGGCTCAAATCCCAGCACCACGTACACAACTAAGTGTTGGAACAACTAAGGCCATGTGAAAAACTAAATAAAGTTGTTCATCTCTTTCTCTGTCTCTCTCACTGTGCCTCTCTCTTAAAAAAAAATAGGAAAATAGTTTTTTAGCAAACAGATCATAATAAGGCTTTGTCATATTCTGGAAAAGGACAGAGATACTGAACTTCATATTTTTAGTAGAGAAATATAATCGTCACTATGGCACTTATTTTAGATGTGGAGGGTTAACTGGAAACAACTACAAATTTGCAAAATCTAGGACAAGAGAAAGGAAAGGAAAAATATAAGTAGCAGTTAAACAACTGTTGCCAAGATGAATGTGCAAACAAAATTTCTGCAATAAAATCTACAGTAGCATAATGGAGACTAGTGTGGGATTCACTTGTCTTGAATCTTGGCATTCTTATTTTGTGAACTTGGGCAATTTACATGATCTCTCTCAATCTGAAGCCTCCACCTTTGAAAGGGGGTTACAGTGACATTACACATATTAAACAAGTTAACGTACATTGAAGTATAAGGGTAGGTATAAGCAATCATTAAGCATTTCATTTTGTGATATTGGTATACACACAAAAAATAGAAAAAATGAATATAAGACTATATGCACATTGATCAATACATTTTCAGACAAAGGTAGAAAAAAGCTAAAATTAAATTTATATAGATCTATATATCTATCTGTTTACATATTGAGATTATCTGTCTCTATCCGTCTCTGTGTGGCCTTGAGAGAAGCAATGGGAAGCCACTATTATTCAAAATGGGTAAGAAAAATGAAAAGTTGCAACACTGACCTGAAATACGTGGCTTAATCTATAGATAAGATAAATATTGGCATGTCTGTGTTTTAAATTGTTTTCAAGGTATATAAAGTTTTAAAATACTACAGGTCAAAATCTAAAGATATATTGAAGAAATTTCTGATTAGAATTCTGATAATTAAAGATGACTGTGTGCTCTTTTTTGTATTTATTCCAAGCAGTCTAGTCAAGGTAATATTACTTCAATTCTAATTCTACTGTCATGTACATCAAAAATAACAGGGGGTGGGAGGAAGGGACGGGAAGGGGGAAAACTGGGGATTAAATTAGAATAAGTTAAACTCTATGCTTTTGTAATTATGTCATTGTATATGCTTATACCACGTATCCCTACAAATAACCAATAAAAAATATGTGAGCAATTGAGTTTGCAGACTGTGGACGTTGAGAAGTTATATGTCATGTAAAAATGAATTTTACTGAATCATAGATTATTTCAAAATAGTATCTAAATGTGTCAATTTAATTATCACTTTACTGGTCTGGATGCATGTCTCCATTTGTTTTATAAGAGAATTCTGCATTTATAAGCTATAATTTTATCTTTCTATGACACCTGCTATAAACAAGTGCTTACTTCAATAACAGAATATAAGTTCTATATGTCAGGCCCTGAAATAGGTTTCTATCAGCACGTCCTATTTTCAGAGTCTATTCACAAAGATTTAATAATTTTCCTATGATTATTAGGATTCCCATCCTGTATTTTGGGGTGCATATGCACAACAGAATATATTTGAAAAAATATAATCATGAAGAAATATATTATTGATGAAACATCGGTTTTTTTCAACATCCATAAGATCACAGAGTAACAAAATATTTTCATGATAGTTGAATCAATCACATGTCATGAGGATTCTGTATTACATGTATTTGGAGCAGAGTTACCCTTCTCATTATATAGTAAGATCCAAAGGTAGAAACTATGCTTGGTGTACGGATATTGGTGTTGAACTTATATGCAAAGGAAAAATAAAGGTAAGATTCAAACCTAACTGTTAATTAACAACAAACTTAATACAAAAGGTCTTTTTTGCTTTCTCAAATTTTAATCATATGCACTGAAAATTCAGGCATGTCAGAAAAAGAGCAGTTTAGTCAGGAGTCTGGGCATCAGGGTTCCAGGTCTGGGATTGCCACTGGATTGTTATGCTACCTTGAACTTTGCTTCACTCTTCTTTATGAAGGGATAAAGTTCTGGTACCTACAGTGCCATCCAGCTCTGAGTCTATAATGAACAATCACAGTAATGTGCATGTGGGTGATTTCACTTAAGGGAGAAAAATTTTAACAATAGCTTTTAAAAGTATGATTGTCCTTAATAGTAGAAATCAACATCAAGTTACTGTACCTTGAAAAGATACTTGAAAAAGTTGGGAAGTTCAAGTTAATCTTCTTCTTATAATCTGATATATTTTGAAACTATGAATACCCCATTTTTCTTATTTAACAAGAAAAGTCAACATCATTCAAGTAATATTTAATTGGAAAAAAGGGAACTAATTGATTGCCTCTCTTCAGATGAAATAGCAAAAAATAAAAGAAATATGTGAACAGAGGAGCTACAGATATAAACATATGTAAATATAATTAGCAGTGAATGTAAAAGTAAGATTGTACAGAGGCAATTAGATATGGATAATCTAATGTCCTCTCAAATGTTAACATACAATGTTACAAGTATCTACCATAAATGTTCTTTGAAAAAAATAATCTATTGGTAAGTCCATAAATTAAATTATCCCAACAAATTGTTACAAAGAATATTGAAAATTATTTAGAAAGAGTTGCCTGGTATATTAAGCAAACTCCAAATATGCCCATGTTCAGTTTATCTATTTTCTTGCTTCACTAAAGGAGTGCTTAATCAAAGTGATATAGCTGTTGCTGATTTTTCATAGTTGCCAATTGTTATGGTAATAAATTTTTAGGCACAGGGAATTCGAGACCTTGTTGCACATTTTAAACTGTCACTTAACAGAACTGACAGATTATATCAAACTATGATTTCACCTGGTAATAAGGCAAAGGAAGTCTTTACATCTATCAAGAAAACAAAAATATGTTATATAAATCATTGCATTTACCCAATTTGGTAGTTTTCTTATAAAATTCCGTTAATATTTGTAAGTGACCAGGGCAAATTAATTAAGAAAATACATGAACAGGGGTATTATACTCAGAAAATACTACAATAAAGGTAAATCCAGTACTAACTGGAAGGCACTTTTAGTTTTAGTCTCTGTTATGTGCCACTTAACTTCATGCATTATCACAAAATTACAAAACAGTTAAGCAAAGGGAGAACCCATACAGTTGGAGAGTTACAATTCAAACCACATAGTTTGCACCAAACTGTTGGCCTTCTACATAAAACTATCGACTTCAAAAACAAACCAACAAAAATTATTATTGTTAAATTTTATCTTGTTTTGTTCTCACAAAAATCAGTTTTTGCAATCTCTGAAGTCCTTTCTCTCCTTTTTATTAATTTATTTTTATTTTTTATGGGTGCACTATAGTTTTACATAGTGAAAGGATTTGTTGTTACACATTCATGAAGGCACAGATTATGACAATATAATTTGGTACTATTCCTTCTCCAAACTCCCCCCTCCCACAATCTCCCTGGTCTCTTATCTACACTGGTTTCCCCTGATTTTATACATATATATATATATATATATATATATATATATATACACACACATATATATATTTGTGTATAAATAATTTTATTTTTCTGTATTTTCCAGTTTTAAATACCTTTTTGTGTACTATTTAGCATTGTAGAGGTGCAAAAGGATACCACACAGTATTTATATACCCCCTTTTTCTTCCCCATCCTTTCTTCTTCCCTTGCTCCTCCCCTCTTCTCCCCATTTCTCTAGACTTTCTCAGATTACAAGTTACACTGAATTTGATGTGTCTCTTCTATAAACTTGACTTTCTGTTACCCTTTCTCTTATGTTCTATTCTAGCTTCCACATGTGAGATAAAACATTTGACCTTTGAGTTTCTGAGTTTGGCTAATTTCACTTAGCAAAAATTTCTCCATTTCCGTCTATTTACCAGCAAAGGTCATGATTTCATTCTTTTTAACATCTGAGTAGAAAATATATATATATATATATATATATATATATATATATATATATATATATATATATATATATATATATCACAATTTCTTGATCCCTTCATTGATTGTTAGACATCTGGGTTGATTCCATAATTTAGCTATTGTGAATTGTGCTGCTATAAACTTTGATATAGCTGTGTCAATATAATATGCTGATTTTATTTCTTCTGTGGAAACACCCAGGAGTTAAAGCTGCATGTAATGATGGTATTTGCTGTTACATATTCATGCACGCACACACTACAACAATATAATTTTGCCAATATCCCACCTGAGCATATGCCCCATCCCTCCTCCAGTCCCATGACCCTTTCTTCTACTGATAGGTATAGAATATATACTTTTTTTCCCACTCTCTGTAGCCTACCTTTCCTCCTTCCTGTCCTTCCTCTCCACTCCCCTTCCTTTTCCTCTACTCTATTAGACTTTGTTTAATTTGCCTATCGATTTATTATTTGAATGGTTCTTTATTTAATCCTATCCTTCCCTCCACCATTCCTTTATCTTACTAGGTCCTTTATCTCCTTTTTGGCAAGTTTTGTCCTCTGTTCTCCATCACTAACCTGTCCCTCTCTACTTAATGATTCCAAGTGTGATCTCATGCATCCATTCTCAAAACAAGCTACTGAGCATGTCTTCACTATCCTTACCAAGAAACTTCTTCAATAAAATTGTCTTGGTTTTATCTGCTCTCCACCCACAAGCACATAGATTCATTCTTTAGCACATACTGACATATCTTTATTTTCTGCATCTGCATCATCATCACCAGTGATAGTTGGGATTCCATCTTGTCAATACTAACGCTCATTTTCAACATTTATTCACTCTCAACACCTTCGGCTACCAGCTCCTGCTAAAATTAATAATAGATTCATTTTTGAAAACTGTGTTCTCTAAAAATCTTCCATTTCCTTCATCACACTAGGACTTTTCTACTTTTGAGATTTTTTTTAATTTTTTATCCTTCATACAATTCAGCTGTTGGTTTTGCTTTTTCTCTTTTTGATTCCCTACTCCACTGAACCTCTGTTGGAGAGCCTCATTTTAGTCTTGAGGTCTGTTCTCTTGTTTGTCACATTTTATGCATTTGAATGCCACTTAGTGATACGTACCACTCTCACAGCTCTAGACTAAAATATTGAAATGCTTACTTGATTTCTGCAATTAAAAATCTATCATTCCATTCAAAGTTAACATGATGAAATTCACTTCTGATTTCCACCTTATATTCACATTTCACACTCAGGTTTCTGTATTGCTCTAAATAATAGAACCATCCATAGCTTTCATGCATTTTCCCAACACTCAGCTCTTACCCTTTTACCCAGGTCTAGTTGTTCTACATAAATAAGACACAAATTAGCCAAAACATTAATCTGCAGGAAGGAAGAAGTAGGGGGTATCTCAATTCCTGACCTGAAATCATAATACAGGGCTATAGTAGTAAAAACAGCATGGTATTGGTATCAAAATAGAACTGTAGACCAGTGGAATAGAATAGAAGATTCTGAGATGAACCCCCATATCTTCAACTATTTGATATTTGATAAATGGGGCAAAAGCATAGTGTGGAAGAAAGATAGCCTGCTCAACAAATGGTGTTGGACAAATTGAACAGCCATGTGTAGACAACTGAGGCTGGATCCTTACCTTTCACCCTGCACAAAAGTTAAATCAAAATGGGTAAAAGATCTGGATATTAAGCCAGCAACTTTAAATTTACTAGAAAAAGAAGTAGGGTCAACACTACAGGACATAGGAGTCCGTGGCGCCTTCCTTAACAAAACTCCTATGGCTCGAGCAGTAAAGTCAAGAATAAATGAATGGGATGCAATTAAACTAAAAAGCTTTTGCACAGCTAAAGATTTAGTCAAGAGTATCAAGAGAGAACCTACAGAATGAAGTAAAACCTTTGCCTGCTACACCTGGAACAGAGGGCTAATATCCAGAATATACATAGGAAGTCTTGAGCATATATGCCTCTCTCCGTTCTCCCTGCCTGTTTTTAGTTCCAGTTTTATTCTTGCGCTTCCCCACCCATCCTGCACACTAGAGTACTATTATAAAAAGGTGACTCAAATAATTGTATCCTACTCTCGATTCAAATTCTTCTCTTATTTCTCATTGCATGTGCAATAATTTTCAAATTCTTTATTAGAGACTATAATGACTATGAAGAATGTGAGTTTTCCCTGTTCTTCCAAACTAATTTACTCTATCTCCTCTCATTACACCTAAGCCATTGTCTGCAGTAGTCTACCTTCTATTCTTCCATCGCACTAATGCTTTTATGCTTTTGAGATGTTGATATTTTTTAACCTTTGACTTGCATCTTTTCAAGTCTGGTCTTTTCATGAAATTATACATCAATAAACTAAAACTGACTATTTTTCTTTAAAATTTGTTTTCTCTTTAATTGTTCTGTGTTAAATAATCATGTGAAACAATGAGAAGGATAAACTATAAAATAGCATATAGTTCTTAAAATTATTACTTACTTCTTTAAATACGTACAAAAATATGGAATGCCTTATAAAATTGTCTTTGTTTAGTTTCCTTAAACTGAACATTTTTTACATCATGTATGAATAACTGATATAAATATAATGACTCTAATTAATGATTTTATATATATAAATATCAACTAATATCTTCTAAAGTAAAAACATACATTGTTCTAAGAATAAAGTAAAAATTCAGGTTTGTCTGAATTATGTCTGTAAATATTTATTTTAATCATCTTTTTCCCTTAAAAATGTTAGGCTATATGAAACATAAAAATATAGCCTATGCCAAATGTGAATATTTCTGATAAAATAAACTCCTTCTGTAGTGTATTCATAAAAATGAATATTCACTGAGATTTTATGTAAAGAATCTAAGATTTCATCTTAAAATTTTCAATCAGTGAAGTCAATTCCAGGTTTATTATAACCCACATAAGCATTTTATATAGCTGGTTTCCTGCGATGAATGAGGCTGCTCCATAATTCAGTGTGGTCACTTAAAATAGTACTTTTGTTTTTCTTTCAAAAGTTTAAAGTTAAGAATATTTTATGATATTTTTGTGGTGTATTTCAGGGCTCGTTTAAATCATGATGCACATATATTATAGTCCAGTGCTCACCTGGACAAGAGAGCAGGCAAAGCTTTTGATCATATTTGTGGACCCTTATAGCATAGAAGAACGTTGTAAGTTTAGGGAATGCTCTATTTAGATGAACTTTTGTAGGATGCTTCTTAAGAAAATGGGTTAGGAAACAGGCCTATGGTATAAAAGTAAATGAAGGGAACATTACAAAACGTAAGTTTCAGCCCTGGAGTTAAATCTCCAATATCCTTTGTTTTTATCTTTAAAAGTTCTATTCCTGTTTCTAGACCATTCTTTCCTCAGAGCTGGAATCAAATGCATCTTACTCATTATTATATCACTACCACAATGTGCACAACTCAAGAAATATTTGGTGAATGGCTAACTAAAATAACAACTATCTCCACACTACAAATATTAGAAACTTCAAGTGTTACTGGATTTTTGGCGATATTTTAGAATACATTTATTTATTAAGATAACTATTTTATTCTATTTAATTATTTTTGTGTTTAATATTTAATATTAAATTTCAAAATAATACTTAACTGTGATAATATGTTAACTATGCAAATGCGTTATCAGTTAGGCCCATCAGCTATATAATTGTTTAAATTTTACAAACAGGAAATCTTTTACAGAAAGACTCCATCACAATTCAGAAATTAAAGTAATAATAATTCATGAACAATTGTGATGGAGTGAACCCAACTCTGTTCCTCAAATATAGAAGCAAAAAAAATATTACTCCAGAGAAACTTATGTTATGAAATGAGTGATCTTATAGAGTTAAAAATAAAAACACCTAACCAGAGAGAGAGAGAGAGAGAGATTGAATGCATGACTGTTTTTCTCAAATTAAGTTTGTTTTTGTGTTCCTGGAGAATTCTATAAATCTCTTACCATCAACATGATAAATATATGCTATATTTTGGGCTAATATTGACTCTGAAACACCCTTTTGAATTCACGGCAGAACTGAAAACGAAATCACACATACTAAAAAAAAAAAAATCCTAATAAACAATTCCAAATAAGGGATTGAATAAAATAGATAAATCCATCTAACCATGACCTATTTTAGTACACCCATCTGTATATCAAACATTTGCCTGTATGATTTTCATGCTGCAGACATTTTCAAATCTTTGACCCTTGAGATTTCTGTACTGCTTAGCATGCAGCTAAATTACATTTAAACAACATTTGCATATGTAGTATGATTTGGTAGAATAAACCCCGAGATGCTGCTCTCAAAAGAACAAGCTCTATGTTTACTTTGTGAATTTTCTGACTTCATGCACTTTAAATATGAAAAATGTGAAAACCTCTCTTTGGGGGGTTTAAGAGAATAGTTTTCTATTCACATAGCTGCTAGTATGCAAATACAAAAACTCCTCCCCACTTTTCTTTCTACTCTGTATGGAAGTTATATATAGGTACGGAAATATAAAACATGACAATATGCAGCCCTGTGGACTTAGCAAGTTTCAGAGGAAGCACCACTTGTGCCATTTTTCCAATACAAAAGATACAGGCTAAGTGACCTGACAATCAATTAGGTATTTAAAATCAAACTGTGATCTTCCAGTCTGTAGTGTTCAAGGTAAAGTAAGTCTCTGCTAGATATTTTTATGGTATAAGTAATAATTCCAGCTCATTAGGAAATTAGACTTGCCTAAGAGAAGAAGCACAACCTACCCATGACATGTGAATTTAGTAGCATAATGTAAATTACAAAAGCAGGGAGATATTTCCTTAAGAATTCTGAGGCTGGAGTCATTATGTGCAATTTGGTGGTAGGAAAAGTTTTTAGTAGAAAATAATCTAGTTCTAAAATATGGGGAGAGCTGTAAAGACGGAGAATGACAGGGCTAGCTATAAATTTTAGACATAGGAGACCTTGGGAACAGGCATTTAGAAGTTTCTAATACAATTAAGATTTTGAGGAGATGGCAAGAAAGATTGCTACAACTATGCCTCAAGTCTTATAGTCATGGTTGTTTCACTTAAATTGTAAAAACAATGTGAAATCATCATTTCTCTAAAAATTACACAGTTAATTACACAAGCTAAGGTCATGGAGGTCGAAGATAGGGGGTAGAGTCTTCAGTGTTATCAAACAAATGATCTTTCTCTATTGATTTTAGGAGCATTGGATGCACAGATGACAAGTTGGTCAGGGTAACTTCCTTGTGGAGCAAAGTGCATCATTATGAAAAGAGAAGACTTTAATGACCCTGTAGGTGGATGGGCCTGGGAAGCAAGCTTTTCATCATCTATTATTTCAACTGGCTTCATGAAGATATTAATCAAAATTTGTTTTGGCAAGAAGTATGGGACTTTCTATCTATTCTCTTTATCTTTTCATTCTCTAATATCTTCAATAGCCAGGCGAAAAAGACAGAAGGAGACCCAGTTTTATTAGGTCTACAAACCAATATTTTATTACGCCTTAGTTAAATAAAGATCAGCTATTTTAATTTTTAAAACCCTATGTCTGGATATGTATGTGTATGGTGGGATAAAGGTAGATAAAAGATCTGACAATTTTACATTCATTTCATAATATAAATACTTGTTATAAATCCAATCACCTTGGCTAAAGAAAAGAGCTTTAACTCCACATCAGTAGGTGATCTTGTCTACCTCTCAATGGCCACAAAAAATGGCAGATTCAAGTTTCAGAGTTTGGGATTCAAAATCAAGGACTGGAAATATCAAGTTCATGAAAGATATTGATCTTTATTTATATGGACAATTCTTTAAACTTTTCTAGTAATACTAACTATACTAGATAATATTATTCATGAGCTTACTATAGGCCAAGAAATGCACTAAATAACTATTAATTACTTTATTAATTTGCTCCACTAATTATTTTAATTCTTGAAGACTATTCATCTATCTAATTAGAAAAGGGAAAAAAGCATCTTAGCAAAGGTCCCAAACTCATTATATACGGAGCCATATTTTAAACTTAGAGAACGAGAATTCAGAGCCAGTGCCCTCAACTAAGACATGACACCGCTTTGGTCCAGACTGCAATAATTCTAAAATCATGAGAGCTACAAAATCATGTGAATAAGCTGTAGGATTATCATTACTGGGTGAGATAATTTAACTTTTATTGGGAAGTGACTGTACTGATAGAAGTGAAGAAATGAATACAAGGGAAAATATAATCTCTTTCAAGATGGATTTTGAAACGTAATATGCATAAACTTTCAGTATAGTATAGAAAATCCTTTGATATTTCCATCACTTTTGATACAACAATTCATTAACAATTATTACAAGAGTCTTCTTGTACATGTAGCACTGTCTGTTTTCATCTCTCCATTCTCTTTAATATATTTGTGCAGGAAAGGATGTTAGGGCTTCTTAAGTCTCCACTGAAAACTTTCTGAGGAGTTTAGGAAAAATATTTCTACTTTTGATTCTAACTTGCAATGGGAATTTGGGGAAAACATTTCCTCTTCTAACAGCCTGTGCTTTTTTAGCTGTGGAATTGTACAATACAACACTGACACTTTCCAGCACAAATCTATTGCTTATGATGTGTTTAAGATCTTTCAATGGCAACTCTTTGTACCAAACAACAGAGACTAAAATCCTTGATATGACTTTAAAGCTCTGCACCATCCTGTGGGCCACCTTGTGTTCTGCTTTTTGGTTACACATATCTTTTTTAATTTTTACAAAATTTCCAGACCCTCCTAACCTGAAAGCCCTGCACATGTTGTTCTACAGCCTGGAGATCTCTGCTCACCTCCTTTCTCAATCTATCTCAGATCACTCCTGTGTATCTTTCAGTGCTCTAGTCAAAAGTCTGAAGCAAGCCTTCTCTAACCCTTTTACATTCTCCACTCTATTTCTCTCTTATAACATGTCTAGCAATTATAATCACTTAATTTGCAATTAGTTCTCCAACATCTGGTCTTTGAACAATGCAATGGATTTTCTTAGTTCACATCTGTACTTTCTAGTCATTAGTAAAGTTGCACATGGTAGGCACTTAACAATATTTATCATACAATTAAATAAATTGATAAGCTGGAACTAATGAAGAAACAAGATTTTGCCCAGTTTTCCTAATGGGGCACCAATTCTTAAGAGAATATGAATGGGATGCCATTAAATTAAAAAGTTTCTGGTATCAAGATAGGAAAGAAGACCAATGGAATATAATCAAAGACCCTGAAACAAACCCACAAATCTTTAAACATCTGATTTTTGACAAAGGGGGACAAAATATTACATGGAGGAGAGATAGACTTTTCAACAAATGGTGCTGGACAAACTGGACAGCCACTTGCAGAAAGATGAAAATAGACCCATATCCTTCTCCTTTTATAAGAATCAAATCAAAATGGATCAAGGAGCTAGGAATTAAACAAGCTACCTTGCAATTGATGGAAGACAAATTAAGTCCAACCCTTCAGCATTTGGGCATAGGCAAAGATTTTCTCAACATGTCTCCTAAAGTGAAGGAAGCAAAGTCAAAAATCAGTGAATGAGATGCTATAAAGCTAAAAAGCTTTTGTACTGCCAAGGAAATAATCAAAAGAGTCAAGAGGTTTCCTACAGAATTGGAGAGAATCATGGGCTGCAATTCTTCTGACAGGGGCCTCATACCCATAATCTAAAAATCCTCAAAAATCTCAACTTCAGAAACACAAACAACCCAATCAATAAATGGGCCAAAGAGCTAAATAGAAACTTCTCAACAGAGAACATTGATTAATCCAATGAATACACGAGAAAGTGCTCTAAATCACTAGTAATCAGAGAAATGAAAATGAAAACTACATTAAGATATCAACTCACACCAGAAAGACTGGCAAAAATGAAGAAAATAAACAATAATAGGTGCTGGAGGGGTGGTGGAGAGATAGGCACACTAGCACACTGTTGGTGGAACTGCAGACTGGTACAGCCTCTCTAGACAGCAGTGTGGAGAATCCTCAAAAAACTAAGAATGAACCCACCATATGATCCTGTTATTCTTCGTCTGGGTATTTTTCCAGGGGATTTAGAATCAGCACATTACAGTGAGACAGCAAAATCAATTTTCATAGCAGCTCAATTTATAATAGTTAAATTATGGAAACAACCCAGATGTCCCTCAGTGGATGAATGGATCCAAAAACTGTGGTACATTTATACCATGGAGTTCTACTCAGCAAGTAGAAAGAATGATATTGTACCCTTTGAAGGTAAATGGATGGCTATGGAAGAAATTATGATGAGTGAAATAAGCATAACCCAGAGAACCAAGGGTCAAATATCTTCACTCATCTGTGGAGGCTGAAGCTAGACCCTGGCTATTGAGAAAGGAGGTCACTTCTCATGTTTTAAATTTGGATAATGTGTAATGACATACAACCTAGGCATTTGTAGAGATGTATTGGGAAGGAGGGGTGGGGGAGAGAAAAGGAGGATAATTGGGGGGGCTCTTGGGGGTAAAGCTAATTTTAAGAATTTATATATGTATTATATTATTTCATTAGAAGCTTGTTTGATTGTTCAACAAATAAATTCTTAATAAAAAATTTAAAAAAGAAAGAAAAAAAAAGCTTCTGCACAGTTAAAGAAATATTCAAGAATGTGAAGAGAGAACCTACAAAATGGGAGAAAATCTTTGCCTGCTACACCTCAGAGAGAGGGCTAATATCCAGAATATACAAAGAACTCAAAAATCTGAACACCAAAATCACGAAAATAAAATCAATAAATGGGCTAGGCAGCTAAATAGAAACTTCTCAATGGAGGAAGGCCAAAAAGCCCATAAATATATGAGAGAATGCTTGACATCATTAGGAATCAGAGAAATGCAAATCAAAATTTCACTGAGGTTCCACCTCACTCCTGTCAGAGTGGCAAAAATGAAGAATACAAAAAATGACAGCTGCTGGAGGGCTGTGGGAAGAGAGGAAAACTGTTACATTGTAGGTAGGAGTGCAAACTGGTACAGCCATTCTGGAAAGCAGTGTGGAGGCTCAAAAAACTGGGGCTGGAACCACCTTATGACCCAGCTATCCCACTTCTGGGTATTTTCCCAAAAGAACTAAATTCAGCATATTACGGAGATATAGTTTCATCATTGTTTTTAGCAGCTCAATTTACTATAGCTAGGCTATAGACCCAACCAAGATGCCCCCTCATTGGACGAGTGGATTCAAAACCTGTGGTACATATATACTATGGAATTTTCCTCTGCTATCAGACAGAACGATATTATGGCATTTGCAGCGAAATGGATGGAAATGGAAAAAATTATGCTGAGTGAAATATCCCAAACTCAGAGACTCAAGGGCTGAATGTTTTCTCTCATATGTAGAAGCTAGAATATAATCAGAAACAGACTGATAGTTGACTGAACTAACAACCCCAATATGGGTGAATTTACTACATGATCAGGGGGAACATTGCTGAGGATGCAGGGGGATGAAGGGAAGGTGGCAGGCAGAGGGATAGGGAATAGGAGGGATATTAAGGTAGCTGGAGGGAGGGAGTATGGGGGTTATCAACCCAGTGGGGAACCTTCATCTTCCATGAGAAGCCCAACTAGCACAGGGTAAAGTAGGAGTGAATATGGAATGGGGGAACCCAAAAGGGGGAGACCATGGAATAGCATCAGCCTTGGCTTGCTCTGACATTATGCATTTCTTCATGGTTGTATGCCAATGATTCCTTCCTAAATGTAAGACTATCTTGAACAAATAAAAAAAAAGTAATATTTCTCCTAACAATATTTTTCTCCATCTAATACTAAATAATAGTAGCCATCAAGGGTGTTGGGTGTTGCTAATCATATGCATCTCATATCTAAGAAACACTTTTATCAGAAGTACTAAATATCTCCTTTAACTCTCAAGGGCATCAAAAACCTCCTAAGATTATCACAATGGAAAAGAACTGTAAACTCTTGTGTATTTCCTTTTCAAAAACAAGTGAATATATAAATATTTAAAAACTGCATCTACTCTCAAAATTTTCATTGTAAAAGTTCTATTGAAAATAACGAACACAACTAGCTCCCAAATTAAGTGCCTGCTTATTACAATAGAAAAAGTCACAGAGGTAGGAACAGAACAGTATATAAGTTAATGTCAGAGAAAAAAAATAAGACAGCTCTTACCCGTCATGCAGTGGAGAGCTGAGTGCCATGTTTCACCCTCTTACATGACAGGACTAGTAGCACTTGCCTAATTTGCACTTATATGTAAAAAGCCATAGGACTCATTTTCATCTTGATGTCTATGTTTGCAGTTTGCCAATGTGTAAATTAAGAAAATTCTAGTGCATGGATCGTCCTCCTCCTAAAAAATACATATATTTCTTTCCTTCTCCATCATAATGTACATAATGTGAGATTTCATTTCCCTGGAATTCACCATCCTATACATTGGGGAGTTGACATGAGGAACCAGGACTCAGGAACCTGAGCAATGTTAATAATGCTCACAGTTAGGCAGGACCAGCCTCCCAAACCAGCCCACATTGTGGACTGTTCTGCTATTGTTAGCATTCTCATCTCTAGTCTGATCTGGTTGTGTCCTAATAACTATCAAAGAAGGGCACTTCTGTAAAACCTATTGGGTAAGTTGGCTCTTTTGTTTTCAAATTCTCTCCTCCTTGCTTTGTGATATACCCGTCTGTTACAACCTTGTAACTCTGACATGCTTTTACATTTAAGGTAAAATGAGCTCTCTTTATATGAAAAGTAAACCTAAAATAATGTAGATCTTTCCTTCCTTCTTACTCTCTCCTTTTGTACTATGATTTTGAAATCTTCACATGATTATCTAATGGACAACACCAAACCATATTTGTTCCAGGATCCATTCTCACCAGTAAGACAACAATGCTAATCAAGAATGTCAACATATGAGGGGGAAGCAAGAAGTAAAGCCAAAACCCATATTCAAAGTGTCACTCAAGCTCTGCTGAGGCTGCCAGTGTCTAGGGGCAATGCAGTTGAGATAGCCAAAGGTGTGTTATCAATGTTTCATCATAACCTCCGCTATTTCAAGGAAGAGCAGAGAATTCTACTTTGAGCCCTTCCTCCTAATAACATTTATAACTGAGTAGCCAACCCAAGCCACACATTGCAAGCAGAGATCTGTCAGTAGTTTTGATATCAAATTTATATGCTTTCCATATTAAGATACATCTATAGACTGAGCCTTGTTTAAGAGAAAGTGTATCACTGAAACAGAAAACTTCCTAGTCAATAAAGAAATTATTGTCTTAGACAACTGATTGATGGCTTTATAAGGGCATGTAGGATTCAGTCTTATTTGTAATGTTTTGCATTATTCCCACTATAAAATTTGTTTCAAGGACAGTTGAAAATTGTTCTAGCTAAAAGGAAAATGGGTATTTGTTTGAAAATCTATAGACCATAATTTATTTATGTATTTCATTAGAGCAGTGTGGCTAATGAGGAGCTCATGCCTACTTAACTCTGTATTATCCCAAAGAGCTATTTTTTGAAAATGTAATTCACTGGACTATTCTATTATCGATACTTTTATTTTTTAGTAAAAAAAAGCTCTTCACTGCAAATCATATCATTTTCATTTTTAAAACATAATTATTTTTTTATTTTACTTTTCAAAAGTCAGTACTCCTGGGGCTGGAGTGGTGACTCAGTGGTTACAGTGCTTGCCTGGCATGCATGAGGATGCAAGTTCAAACCCCAACACCACGTGCACAACAGTGTTGGACCAACAAAGGTCACATGAAGAACTAAATCAAGTTGATTATCTTTCTCTCTCACTTTCTCTGTCCCTCTCTCTTTAAAAAAAGAAAAAGCTCAGTACTCCTGACTCCATGGAAGTACTGGGCAAAGGATCATGTGGATATTACTTTCAGTGAGATTTTAATGGCTCCTTATCTTTTTTCAAAAAGGAATACACTAAATTTTTTCCACTATTTCTTTCAAAAATCTTTTTAAAATATCAATTTTACCTCTTCAAATATGAATGCATATTATTTAGGAGCTATTTATGATTTTTTGTAAGAATAAAGCTGCTTTACAATGCAAAATAGTATCTTGAAAACTTAAACTGGAATTTAAAACATTTGTGATTCATTAACTCTTCATTCCCCCCAAAAAGTCATCACATGACCTTCCCTCCAGATCATCACAAAATGAAGCTTAGTGAGAGATTTCCAGAAGCTCAATTATTCAAACTCTTTTTCATGCATTTGGGAAAGGTTTCAAAAAGAGATCACTGGCCAAACACACTAAGCTTAGTGCAGATTTTTAAATATTATTTCAGTATTGACTGGTCTTTGTATTAAAGCCTCAGGTACCACCTGCTTTAGGAGTACCACATAAAATAAAACCAACAGACAAATTAAAAATAATAAAACACCCACAATTAGTTTTATTTTCTAAATGCTGCATTTCTATATATAACACTTCCATTATTTTGCAAAAAGGCCTTATTATATGTAATACTATTTGCTTTGGGAATAATATATGACCATTTTGGTTATTACAAGTGATATCGGTAAAGATAGTTTAACTTGAGGAGTGGGATGAAAATCAAAGTCAACTTATTGAAAGTAGTCTTGCCATGTGTTCACATTTGTATGTTTCCATATGTGCATGCATATATTTCCAGAAAGAAGGGTCCCCTTATTCATTAACTATTAGAAGCAAGTTTTCAGGGGATAAATGGAAGAAAATATTTTTGTGAGCAAAGTTAGAGGCAATTACTCAAATGGTAAAAACATTGCAGTTTCCATAAAGAAATTTATGTTAAACTGAAGTCTTGGATTTATTTAGAGAATTTGTGTTTGCTTACATATTCATGTCTTATCAAAATAGTTTATTAATTATCTCAAGTGAGCAAGTGTTAAGTATATGTATGCTCTAAAGTTGCTTCTTCTAGGGGTATTCATAAATATTGTACTGCTTAGGGCTGTGATGTGGCTCAGCAGTACAGTGCTTGCTTAGCATGAGCAAACTCTGGATTGAATCTTTAGAATGGCAAAAAAGTAAAATTAAAATAAAAAATGAAATAAAATGGGCAGTTTCAATGATCTGTATTTTAAACTAAGAATGTAAGAATACGCTGCAGAAAGTTTTATGAATCTTCATATTTTGAATGGAGATATTCAGGAATTGTTTTGTGTGTGTGTGTATGTGTTGTGGTACAAGAAAACTTGTATAAACCTTTGTCATCAAAATCATGAATAAGTTTCATTCGATATTTTATAATTAAATTTTATCACAATCCAGCAATTTGAAAATAAAACTTAATACACCAACAAATTTAGCTTTAAACTTCCCAAGGACAAACATTCAGTCAAATATAAAATTATGTTTTCTTAGATGAATAAAAAATACAACAAGTACCTTGAGAGTAGTAACTAAACTTTTAAAGACATATATGTTACAGCTATTTGCATTCTTAAACAAATATTCACAGATTTAGATTTATTTTATCTTGTTTTCCTCATCAGTTTGATCTGTTTATGTATTTACAAAATGAATAAAAACCCAAGTAAATTTCATTGACTATAAAACTTGCTCTAGTTTGAAAAAATTTTAAACCGAAAATATAACATCTTAGTTATTAGTATGCCAAAAACCTTGGAAATAAGAGCACAATGTGACTGGACATGTCGTAAGTATCTGACCGATTAATGGAAAGAAAACAATGAGACAAAACCAAGAAAAAAAATGTCTATTCCTTTTTTGCTTCATTTCTTCAGTCATGTGCAAAACACAGTGATGCATGTCATTCCTGAGAATTTGCAAGACCTACTCTTTAATCTCCAGATCATAGTGAAAAACACACTTTGAAAATTTCAGCGATAATGGAAGCAGACAGCACAGTACCAATGGATCTGTTGAATGAATAATGAGAAAAGAGTAACACCACAAAGTTCTGTGATTCCACTGTGCACAGCAAAAGGACTAATGCAATCTAGTCATTCTGTGCCTCATTTAAATACAAGAGTCTCTTTCTATCTTTAATCTTCTAATTTCAGGAAATTAGATGTAAAACTCTCCTCATTCATTATAGGTGCAGAATGATCAAAAGAATAGAAATTTTCATCACAAAGCTAATTGCATTGTCAAATGACCTCATACATAATGAATCATTAAAAATGATCTATTCTATAATAATTGTATGCTGCTAAAGGTTAAAATAGCTTTAACATGTGGGAAAAGAATTGTAATTGAAATAAATTCCAGCTTTATATTGCATTTGCCAACTCTGAAATTACTGGATGGTTTTTGAGTTTTATAAACTTTATCTAATGAGAGTACTGCTATTTTATATGCTGAAAAGGAAAATCTCCCATGTCATAAACACTCTGAGAATGATATGAAACAAACTTTTAGAATACCATCAGCATTGATCTTGGGTAATTAGCTCTTCAGATCACTGATCTCTAATTACAGTTACTCAACAAAAGTTATTTCACTCCTAGAGAATCAAATATCAAGCAGTGTAAATCATGTTATTTCTCTCATGTATCAAATAAAGAATACTCTATAATTTTTTTGGAAAATTCAAAAATATCAATTGACGTATGCATGTATAAACTAATGTTAGAAATATTCTCAAGTCTAAACTAATATTAGACATAAAATTCTCAGGTCTCCCAACTGTGGAGTTAGAATATAGCCATTGATCCAAACAGAGCAGAGATGGAATGAGTTTTGGAATACAGCAGCCATAAATAGGAATAAGTCCAGAGAGAAAAATATCAAGTTCATATTAACCCATGAGATCTTGCTGATCTTACCTATGGAGGTAAAGTTAAATTAGGATAAAACTATAACATAAAAATAGCATAATGGACATAATAGGATGTACAATATCATGAGGCCACAGAGTCCAGGTGAATCATCAGTTCTCCAGAGTACAAGATATGTGAGCGAGGGATTGCCACACAGAAATTTCCTAATAATCATATTTTATCCAGTTAAAATGAGATTCAGTAATCATGAGGAGATTGCAATCGTAAGCATTTCTTTTCCAGTTTAAGTGATTCCTAATAATCATAAAGTATGATTGCTGTTACTGTTTTGCACTGAATCAGAAAGTACATACTGATTATGCTAATAAAATGCTTTTAAGGCTTAAGAGTAGAGTTCAGATATTTCTCAAAGCCTTTTCCCAAAAATCAAGGTCATTCCAATGAGGGTGACCTTCAGTGTTGAAGCAACAGAGGAAGGCAGAAGAAAATCCGTAACATGTCCTGGTTGGTGGGTTTGACCTTATGCAAGGCTTTGGTTCTATAAAAGACTGATTCAGTCAGCACCAATCTTCAATATGAGAGATATCACAAAGAGTCGTGGACAACACACACACACACATTAGTTTTTCATCTGGTTTTCATTGCTCTGATATTTAGTTGTGCATGTGGTGCTGGGGTGCAAACCTGGTTCCTTGTGCATGCCAGGCAAGCACCGTTTTTGTTGAGCCACTGCTCCAGTCCCAAACAGGAAACTTTAAAATAAATCTGAAGATGAAGTAATACATGTTTAAAGGTACAAAAGACCCATCACAATCTGGTCTTGTCTTCCACTTTCTCTACCCTGATGCACACTGCAGCATCTCCTTTTTATCTCCAGCCCTTTTCCACCTCCACTATATTCACAAGTCATCTCCTTTATTTATTTAACCATTCCCTACTTTTCTGTCACAACGACTTTCCCAATCTGCAAAATATAGATCATTCTACTCTATGAAGCCAAGCAAAGTGGATGATATTATTTTTTATTACAATGCCATAGAAGGTAATATCATCCTTGTGATTTATCTTTTTTAACAGGAGTCTTGCCTTATAATTTATCTTTTATGTTTTCTTTATTTCACTCCATTGTGAGATATTTTAGGTATTACAGAGACCAAATTCCTAGTATCTGTCTTAATCTACTTTTTGATACTGTAATGAACTATCTGAAGCCAGGAGTTTTTATGAAGAAAAAAGGCCTACGTAAATTATAGTCATAGGTCCTGAAAAGTCCAAGATCATAGGACCTCATCTGTTATGTCTGTACCAAGGGCCTTCTGGAAGTCACAACATGGTAGACTGCAGAGGGCATTACTTGCTGGGAGCACGTGTGAGAGGAACAGCAGCACATGTAGGAGAGACATATCGCCAGAAAGCAAGCAATAGAATGGGGAGGGAAAGTCCCTTTCTTTAGAGCACCTATTTCTGAAGGAAATATCCCAACATTAACTCTTTCTGCTAGTGGTGCCCCTGATCTAATTCCCTCCCACTCAGCCCCACCTCATAAAGGTCCCACTACCTCTCAACCTCACCAAGTTGGAGTGCAAACTTCCAACACATTACCCCTGGAGGATGAATCACACCCAAACCACATCACTGCTCTTCAACTCTGCAGTTGGCATGCCTCCCTCTTAATGTGGTTGTTGTATGAAGTTCAAATAAATAATTGCACTCTCCACATTGTAATCAGGAGGAAATATTTTAATACATCTTTCTAAATGAATTAAAATATTAGAAGGTAAAGAACGTACAGATAAAGTAATACAATGCGTTTAAGTGTTAAAAATAGTAAAAAGTTAACAAAATATAAAATGACCTGCTAATCTGTGATTAAGAATTTTACATAAAGAATATGTGAAATGCTAGGAACTTATTTTATGATCCCATGAGGATCTCAGCTTTCTCACAGGTAAGATGTATGTTACTGACTGTATTGATGAACCTCTTCAGACCTAAGTCAGTTAGGGTGGGGATCTAGGTACAAGATGCTTCTAGACCATGGATATCATAATCAATAGGCCATATAGAAATGGAGAAGAGCTATTGGATTGGGAAATGGTATAGTCTTTACCTGAAAAAGCAAATTAACAAGTGTCTATGGTGGATTTTAAACAGAACCAAACAAAACACTTTTTATTCCAAAGTTACCAAAGTTCACCTGCCATTAAGTATAGCAATGTAATGACTGTCTGAAAATGTCCTAACATTAAGAAATCCGTATGCCTTAGGGTAGTGATTTTGAGAAGACACAGGCTTGTATAGGGTGCAACAAGGATGGCTCTGAGGAGCCCAGGGGAGGGCGGGCCAACCTTGTGAGCATGTGAAGGCCTAAGCCAATCATAGAACTCCACCAGATTGACAGGTCTTTTGGTCCCATAAAAAGCATAAAAACAAGTTGACCTTTACTATTATAGACTTTGTGCACTTCCTCTTTTCGCTGGTTTTCTATATAAGCTTGAGTGTGACTGCTAATAAACGAGTTCCTGCTTGACCTGACTCCCTGCGGTGTCTGATTGTCTTCTGGGAAGGCTGGGGAACTGGCACCTCTGAGCTCACCTTTCCTGCTGCTGAGGGGTCCCTCGTTCCCTGCTAGTGAGGGGCTGAGTATATCAATTCAGCAGGCTTGCAGTTCTTTATAATTCACACCAGAAGGATGAAAAATGTTTTGTTTTAGGCTTTTATTTAAGACATATCGTAGTATGCGAGAGTGTTATCTTCAAAGTGTTAGGAAGAAATGCATAATGCTTTGAAAATGTGTAAATGATACATGATTGGCTAGACTTTAAAGTTTATGTGGCATTTGTTGATATAGCAGAAAAAATTAATAGAAAAGTGAATCTAAAAAGTTCCTTATAGTTCAGATTTTTAGGTTTTTATAAGATACTTTAATTTTTAAAATTTGAAATTCATTAATTCTAAGAAATATTTATTGCGTGTCTGAAAAGTGCCAGGAACCACTTTAGGAGTTAGGGATAGAGAAATAAGTTTAAAAAAAATTGAAAAAAAATCTTTGCCTCTACAAAGATAAATGCAAAAATGCATTTAATTGGATATAGAAGGTGGAAATAAGAAACAGAAGAGCATAGCACTATCACTATCGAAGCCCTGATTATAAAATTAGACAATCGTGGTTGAGTTATCAACTCTACCTGTGTGACCAAGGAAGACTAATTTACTCTCCTTGACTGTTTTCTAGTCTATAAAATATATAATAAAGCATCTACCCCATTATGTTCTATGAGTACTAAAAAATTACACATGTAAACATGTAAAAATGACAATGAAACATTATAAATTCTATAATAATATTGCTATAAATATGTCCTAAAACTATCATAAAAGTATTAACCATTGAAAATTATAGTATGTAATCAATCTATTTTTATTCACAATGACAACAGATATCTTCTACAAAGTGTTCACATCTGATGCTGAAATTTGTTTGGCTGTATAAATATGCAATATTAAAATCAAATTGGAAAAAGAACAAAATGTGAATAATTATCATGGGAAATAAAGTTTTATTAATGAAACTTAAGCTACAGTATTTTAGACACTAGCTACTTGTCTGAAATTAATTATAAACAAACTGAGAAAACTCAGAAAACTTTCATGGTAAATGATAGAAGTGTCATTACATGTCAATAGGAAAGAAAAAGCTATTCAATAAATGGAAACTAAATAAAAATGATTAATGCCTCATATATGAAGAGAGTTTCCTGAAATATATATAATATTTAATTCTCTCTATCTAAATGTAAGCAAACAATGAAACTAAAATACATCTATAAAATAAAATATCTTTCTTTTGAAAGTAAAAACTAACAGTCAACAACATGAAAGAAATGTCAACTCCAAAGGAAAATAATGCTAAATATTCTATTAATAAATTGCTTAACTTTAATTTCTATCACTCAGTATTTTCCTTAAGCATGAAGTGTGCATATAAATACAGCATATATATTTATAGGGGATGGAATATGAACGAGAAAAATAGTTTTTTAAAATATTTAACAATTAATGACAGTTAAAAATATACTGCACATAATCAAAATAAAATAACAGTTAAAAGATTTAAGAAATGTTCTTTATGTTCAGATTAAAATGGAAAACAGATGAAAATATTGAGAAAGTGCTTACCATCTAAGATGGACAGACAATTTCTCCAACTACAGCCCCATAAATATAGGATTTTAAAAGAAAAAAAGAGAAGAGAAGGAATAATAGACTTAAAAACCTAGTAGACTAAAAAAAATTATGTTTGGTAAATTAGAAAAACTCATAATGTGAAAGCAAAATAAATTTAAAAAGAGCCATAGCTGGGCATATTCGGGGGAAATTCAAATCAAAGGAAAAGAAGTTTCTGCTGCCTTATATGCAGAAAATAAACCATAAAGGGTGTCAGCAAGAAAAGAGTATTGTCAACTATCACTATATGCTATGCTACAATTGAATTTTAAAACTGTTTATTAGGAAAATGGTTCTCATTTATTCCATAGGCTCATGAGGAGTTAAAATGTAAAAACAATGAAAAGATATTTTCAGACACACAAGTTTTCAAAAATGAGATATTAACCAAAATGTAAGAGTCAGGAAATGCCTCAGAATATAATAAAATGGGGGAAAGGTAAAAATCAATACCAGAATATGACAAAGAAAGAAAAATCATATTTGCTCCAGGATCATAAGAATTATCCTCTGCAACATGGATATCACAGGTCAAGTCAAACTTTCCTGAAAAAAACAAGTGTTTTGACATAGAATCATATTCCATGTCAACCAGGCATTTTAAACAGGAAGTGAACACAAATGAATTTGTAGGAGAGAAAGAGAAAAATTCACTACCCAAAAGATGATTTACAATGTAAGAAACAGTGATGAGTTCAAGAAAAACTGGGGTTCAGGACTAAACAGTAGTGGTTTAGTCCTACTAAACCATGAGGCTTTGATTATTCCTGGATAACCTCAAGGAAAACTGGGGTTCAGGACTAAACAGTAGGGGTGCCACGAGGCTTTGATTATTCCTGGATAATCTCAATGTCCAAATTTAGGAATTTAGAGTGAGAGGAGAGCAAGTAGGCTTTGATTGTGGCTATAGAGAATAGAGAGCCCAATTAACTTTAAAAATAAATTCGAAAGACTATATTAAATAGAATGATGCCATTTAGAGATCAAAAAGAGGATACATAACTTAGAGAACAAAAATCAGTGTGCACAATTAAGAACATGAAGAGAGAGCCCTACAGAATGGGAGAAAAACATGGCCAACGAAGCCTCTGACTGGGTTCTAATATCCAAGATATATAAAGAACTCAAAAAACCTTAATGCCAAAACACAAATAACCCAATCAATAAATGTGCAAAAAAGCTAAACAGATACTTCTCAACAGAAGGAATGCAAAAGGACAATGAACTTATGAAAAAACGTTCCTCTTTAGCAATCAGGGAAATGCAAATCAAAACTTCATGAAGATTTCACTGCAATCCAGCAGGAATGGCAAAGATCAAGAATACAAACAACAATAAATGCTGGTAAAGGGTGTGTGTGGTGGGAAAGGAACTCTTATGCATTGTTGTTAGGACTGCAAATTAGTGCAACCACTTTGGAAACAAGTATGGAGACTCCTCAAAAAATTAGGGATGGAACCACCTTATGACTCAGCTATCTCACTCCTGCATATATTCCCAGAAGATATAAATTTGGCATATTAACAGTGACACAGCTATGTCAATGTTTACAGCAGCACAATTCACAATAGCTAAATTATGGAATGAAGCCAGATGCCATCATTGGGTGAGTAGATCAAGAAACTGTGGTATACATATATATACCACGAATTCTACTCAGCTATTTTAAAAAATGAAATCATGGCCTTTGCTGGTAAACAGATTAAAATGGAGAAAATCATCCTAAATGAAATCAGCCAAACCCAGAAACTCAAGGGCTGAATGTTTTCTCTCATATATGGAAGTTAGAGTAGAATATATAAAAGAGTAAGAAACAGTAAGTCTAGACAATAGACTTACCCAACATGGATTACCCTTAGAACTGGGGGCAATCTCACAGATTAGGGGATTGAAAAAGAGAGAGGGTGGAGGAAAGGGAAGAGAGTAGAGAGGGTAAATGAGGAATGTATAATGTATGCATGTATGAAAGTGTAACAATAAATCCCTTCAACATGTGAAACTATGAAAAATAAAATTTTGTGTAAAGAGAAAAATAAATTTAGTGACATTCTAAGCAACTTAACAAGACTCTTCCTCAAAAAAAAAAAAAAAAAGTAAAAGGAGCAGAGATATAGTTCAATGGTAAAGTACCCCTGGGTTAAATCCTCAGTACCAAATTTTAAAAAAAAAATCGTCTACAATTTCAAAATATCAGACAAAATGCAACAAAGGTAATCTAATTAAACACAAAGCATAAATAATGTTATCAACAGGAAATCAGTCTATAGGAAGAGCAAACTAAAAGACATAAATGGGAATTTTTAAAAAATCATAAAAATGAAGAAATATTAAAATAAATCGTAAGATTTCATGAACAGACTTGGGGAGTTTTTCCAAATGTACATATTAGGAAATAGTAATGAAAACAGCACATTTTTGAATGGCACAAAAAGATAATTTATATTGATGTGTATAGAAAAAAAAACCTGAAGGCTAAAATCTATCACCTCTAGGGAGGGAACTAAGAAGAGCAGAGAAGAGAGAGAGACAGGAGGTGGGGGAAGATATGGTTGTGCATAGGATACATAAATGTATGTATGCAAGGACTTGGTTTCATGTTTTATTACATATACTTCATTTGTATTTTATGTAAACCATTTTCACAAGAATGATTCATTGTATGTTCAATGTATGAGCAGTGTTTAGCCACATTCAAAAGCCACATCCCAGATTTTAGCTGATCCCTTGCAAGTGTTTAAAGTTAGGTTATTCTCCATGCTATAAAAATTGTTCTATTGTTTAGTATAGATAAAAATTGAAATGCATTCCCAAAATGTGGAAGTATCTTCTGGTGCTACTGACATCAGAAGTACCAAAGAGTACACTTAAATAGAAAGGTATCGTCCTTTTTAAGTATCCGTATTGAAATTGCATATAAACTATGAAGAAATGTCATACAATTATACAATAGTAAGCTGAGAAATATGAGAAGGTTCCTGTTTGTCAAAATTGTTATGATCTATCAATAAGTAAAGTTATGGGAATGCAGTTCAGTGTAGAGTGCTTGCCTAGATGTGTGAAGTACTGGGTTCAAATCCCCAAATGAATAGATTAAAGACTAAACTAAAATGTTCACATAAGAAGGCATTTATAACTGTTATAGGTGGGAAATATAGAAGAATCAAGAGACTTGGGTGAGGGTATTATATGATATGCATTTATGTTTCTACAACAGCTAAATTCCTTCATAAAAAATAAAGAAAGAAAAAAAAAGAAGGCATTTGTCTCATTAAGTTTACCCAATTACCCTTGTTAAACCACAGGAATTATGAAACCAGTTAAATATACTGAGTTTATCACTGCTCTTTAATAACAAAAAGGACAGTTGAGGTGGGGGAAAGTGCACTTTTGGCATTCTAGTATTCTGTTTCTTCAAGGAACAATTGTTACATTGGTACAGTGTAACACATTTATTGCACTGTGCAATTTTTAAAAATAAAATTGTTATATTTAAATAAAATTGTCTACATAGAAAAGCAAATTATATGATATTTTGTAAAATACATGTCTTAAAAATGCTTTTTAAAACTGTTTTTCCCAGGGGTTGCAGCAGTTGCTCAGTGGTTACTGCGCAACCCTGGCGTATGCTAGGACCCGAATTCAAACCCCAGCACCACATACACAGCTAAGTGTCAGAGAAATAAGTCCCAGATGAAGAACTAAATAAAGTGATTCATTCACTCTCTCTCTGTTTCCATCTTTAAAAAAAAGTTTCCATTCTTCAAGACAACTTACAAATAGGTCATGTCTTTATTGATAAATTCACTAATACTTAAGATTCCGGATCATATGTCCAATTTTAATTCTAGATTTTGTGTAATAAGTGCTTAAATTTACAAGATTTAAATGAGAATATCCATATCACTCACAAACATATTTTAGATGAAACATTTATCTTTAAATATGCATTTGCAAAATTTAAACTAATATAAGATATGCACAATATTCTTGAAAGATATTCAATTTTGTTCAGATTTTAAGAAACTTTTGTTCATTCATCTATTCATTCATCGAAATATCCATTCATTCACTTATTTAATACATATTCAATCAGAACTTTATAACATGTCTTCATTATGAGACTGAAAACTTTGGATCCCTGTTCTCATAGAGCCAATATAGCCAAGGACAGAATTGCCCACCCAGAGTATAGTTACAACACTACAGGAACAGAGATACTGATGTGAATGTGTTTGAATGTGAATTTTTCAACAGGAGAAAGACTATGTGAGTTGCCAACATCTGGTCCTTGAAAGAGTCCATATGTCAACGAAAGATACTAAAAATTATACCGTAGAGAACAGGTTGGTGACTTATTTTAAATATTTATCCATTTATTCTCATCAGCTCTAACAACATTTCAGCTAAGATTATCAAAATTATCTAGAAATAGTTTATGACTAAACTATTTTAGAAATCAAATGTGATAACTAAAATTGACATTTAAAGGGACACTGTCTGTAGCACCATATTTTATGTAGAAATTAAGAATTCTGCAAATCTGGTATCATGTTTTATGTACAAGCCCTACTAAACTAAATATTTATATGAAAGATAAATTCAGTAACATTAGAAAGACTAAATACTAGAAGAATAGAATGTTTTGAAAAATTCTAACCAGCATAATTGTCCAAGCCTGTAATCCCTGTAGCTTGTGCAGGCTGAGGCAGAAGGATCCCAAGTTTGAGGCCAGTCTCAGCAATTTAGTGAGGCCCTCAGCAACTTAGTGTGTGGCGGGCAGCACCCGGGGCCGCGCCACGCAGGCAGCTTTAAGATGGCGGCTGGCGGCTGGCCAAGCCTGGTCAGCTGACCTCTTGCTGTTCCTGGTTCGTAAGCTTGCAATATCTGACCACCTAGGGACAACCAATAGGAGCCGGCAGAGTTTTCTTCCTCGTAGCAACAACCTGCTGATTGGACTACTTTCGCTATATAAGCAGTGTAATTTCCTGATTAAAGAGAGAGCTCCGCAAGCAACAAGAGTGTACACATCGTTATTGCCGCTTCACTGGTCGACCGCGGCATTAGTGAGACCCTGTCTCAAAAATATAAGAAAAGGTGCTGGAGCAGTGGCTTGGTGGTTACAGCATTTGCCTGGCATATGCCAGGACATGGGTTTGAACTCCAGCACCACGTATACAAGGAAGTGTCGCAGCAACAAAAGCTGGAAGGAAAACTAAATAAAATTGATTCTCTCTCTCTCTCTCACTATCCCTCTTTCTTCATTAAAAAATAAAAATTAGGGGCTGGAGCAGTGGCTTGGTGGTTACGGCGCTTGCCCGGCATGCACAAGTACAGGTTCAAACCCCAGCACCCATATACACAAGTATGTGTCAGAGCAATAAAAGCCATGTGAAAAACTGAATAAAAATTGATTCTCACTGTCCTTCTCTCTTTAAAGATAAATAAATAAATAGAAATAAAAATAAAATTAAAAAAAATCACTGGGGATGTGGATCAGTGGTTAAGTGTTCCTGGGTTTAATTTCCAATGCCAAAAAAAAAAAAAAAAAAGGTGGGGAGACCATCACTAGGTTTGTTGTTAGATTTATCAGTTTCAACAAATTTAAAAATATAGCTAAATTTGTTTCAAAATAAGTGACAAACAGGATACCAAGAAAATGGTCACAAAATGGTCACAAGTATCCCTAGGCTCCAGAAAAAGATATACAGAGTGACAAAAGTATTTGAAAATGTTTCAGTTAGAAATATGTTAACAGATGATATGAATGTTCTCTAATAAATATTAAAAATTTAAACACTGAAAGAAGCCCATTTGAAGTGTTTTTGTTTGAAAAGTGTGAATCTATTTTTTAGTTTCCACAGGGGATAACCAAGGTATATAAGGTAAATAAGTGAGATGAAATGACCTTCAGTAATTATTAAGAAATTATTGAAATAAGATTTGGTAGTGATTAATTTTTATTATGAAAATAATAATTATTATGATTCTAAAAATGGTATAACAGAGTTAAATCTGAAGTACATAATTCATTACTGTTTGGAAATCCACTTATAAGCAATGAGGTATAAAACATTTTTCTCTTGCAGTAATATTGTGTTTGCTAACTTAAAAAGTTTCTTTAAATTCTATGAATTTCACAATGCTATGAAAAAGTTTTAAAAGTGACCTATGATGAAAATACTAAAGATGCACAATGTGAGCATTGACATCTGACCTTAAATTTTTGTCAAAATAATAGCATAAATACTAAACTTTCTATTTTTTTTAAGAGAGAAGGACAGTAAAAGAGTGAGAGAGAGGCAGAGAGAATCAATTTTTATTGAGTTTTGCACATGGCTTTAGTTGCTCTGACACTTAGTAGTGTATGTGGGTGCTGGGGTTTGAACTCCTGTAGTTGCGCATGCTGAGCAAGCTCTGTAACTACTAAACCACTGCTCCAGCCCCAAACTTCCTAATTTTTATTCTGATGATTAAGCATACTGATATACAACTATTTAATTACTGTTCATGTTTGAAATTTTGAGAAGGATATATTGAAACTCAGATACAAATTGGTTTTCAGTATGGTCTTATTTTGTGCAAACTATAAATATTTTGTGCATAGGACAAATATATTAAGTACTTAAATTCTGAAATATTCCATTGATCCCACTTTTGCAAAACTATTTTAATTTTGGATTAGTCTGATTTCAAGGTTTGCTCATTTTTCATTTTTTACAACAAAATTAATGACATATTGCATCCTTCTTTTATTTTATAAATTTAATTACAGAAAATATCACTTCTCAAAAAGAAAAATAAAATCTTTACAGCCTAAAACTGTTACTATTCAGAAGAGACAAGGATATTTTAATAGCCAAGATCCATATATAACCAACTAGAATAACTTTCTACAAGACTTTTCAGAAAGGAATAATAACAACTCAGCACTTTAATAGCCATATGTTCAAAATAAATTTTAGAAAAGTCTTCTTTCTTCATTAAAACAGATTTATCAAAACAAGTTTAATAATTTACTTCAAAATTCCCTTATTGGATTCATTCAAAAACAGATAATTTAATACACAGAGAAAAAACCAAAAAACTTTCAAAAAACATCTTAATGACACTTCTTTGAAACATAAAAGAGCTTGATATGGCAGCAAAGGGATTCTACCAAATATACTTAGCATCTGAATGGTTGAACTTAATGTCACACTGTTATTTGTCACCTCTTCAAGTTTAGTCTAAGTTCTTGTTTCAGAAAAGGATTTCTACCACTGGTACTTCAAGATTCTGCAGCAAAATCCATGACATTCAGTCATCCAAAGAGTATTTTACTGAATAAATGCCAGCACGATAAACAAAATAGCCAAGAGAGATTGTTATGAAGCATCCTAATGTACCTGCTTACATGGATCAAGCTTATTAAAAAATAACAGAATCCTTATCTTCTGAAAAAAAATTACTTTAGAATTATCTGTCCTTAATAAAAACAAATGGGATGTGATTCCTATCTGTTGTGACTTTGGATAGTCATGGTGCAAAAGGGTAGAAGCAGGACATAGTACCTGCTCCAAGTGCAGCAATTTGACATAAAAGGTCCAAGGAACCCACCTACCAATAATGTCCCACACTACCAAATCTCCCATTAATTCCAGCATTCCATCCCTCTCTTCAATGTCTAATCTGTCAGAAAGCAAACATGATACAAACTACAGCTATCGTGCTATAATTAGCTTCTTTATCCATCTTACAAAAAATAGTGTATCAGATCAGTTGGCTCCTCACCTAATAAAATAAAGGCTAAGAAAACGGAAGATAATTTGGATGGGTAGAGTACTGAGTAAACCAACAGTCACAAGGGGTTCATGGACAACAGGTAGAGGCAATGAACTCCCTGTAAGCTTCATGTAGGAGAGTGACTCATTTTACCTGCATTTCTGCTTCCCTGAACACTAATATAGGTTGTTTAACTTAAACAAAAATATTACAGACAAATTTTTAAATGTGCTTAATATCATGATCACTTTGAATCCTATGTATTTACGTTTTTTTTTCTGAACAGAAACTAAGATCAGAAAGGTATTTGTTGCTCAAAAAATACACATTTAGAAGACTTCATTGAGCTTCAAATTAACTTTTGAAATATGTTTTAATTTTACATTCATAAAAAAGTATACTTAACTTTTCCTTCTATTCACTTCCATTGTTATCAAATTAATACATAGTTTGACAAGTCAAATATGCATTTCTTTAAGTTTAGTAATGTTCAGATCTCTTTTCCTACTGTTTTTCTAAATAATGGTGCTTAAACTGCCATTTCTTGATTTTGCAGTTTGAAATATTATGAAGTGCCTTTCTACTTAATATTAAAAAGGAAGAAGAGGGGCTGGAGCGGTGGCTCAGCAATTTCGGTGCTTGCCTGGCAAGAACAAGGACCTGGGTTCAGACCCCAGCACCACATACATACCTAAGTGGTGGAGCAATGAAGGTCATGAAAAACTAAATAAAGTTGTTTCTCTCTTTCCAAAAAAAAAAAAAAAAGGAAGAAGATTTGGGCTCCCTTATGTGTTACATCAGACACACACACACACAAAGCTTCTCCTCCTCATCCTCCCAATAGTTTTGGTATATATATGTATATATTTTCTGATTTATTATTATCATTATTGTTATTTATTATTATTATTTATTATTATTATTATTTTGGCTTTGAACTGGTGATCCTCCTGTTTCAACCTCCCAAGCTGCTGGGTTTACTAGTGTACACCACTGCACCTGGCTTCTACCACACTTTTTAACTAAATTAATGAATAGTGTTTATGTTTTTGTCCCTATAAAATGTTATTCACAACTGAACTATGTACAATTCATTGTTTTTCAAAAGGTATACTTGGTTTTGGGTGATCCTCCAGTTAAGAAGTTCTCATTTTGGATACTTTGACCTGTTTCTCCATGTACTCATACCTAATTTTTCCTGAATGCTCTGACAGAAATGGAATTTTATAGAGTCAGAAACATGAAGCAATCTATCTGCTCCCCATTTGCTATCACTATTAATTTTAAAATTTGTTTGTAGTGATATCATGCATGTCTGGTCTAATTAATTTTACGTATTTTTTTTTAAAGAGAGAAAGGGACCATGAGAGAGAAAGAGAAAGAGAGAATCAATTATTTTTAGATTTTCATGTGGCTTTCATTGCTCCAACACTTCCTTGGGGATATGGTGCTGGGGTTCTTACCTGCGTCCTAGCCCATGCCAGGCAAGCACCATAACTGCTGAGCCAAAGATTCAGTCCCTGATCTGATTACTTTTAATACAGTTTCATCTACATCCTTTCACATAAACTTTAGACTCCCTCACATCCTTGTGAGAAAGAATTATTTTCATTTCTTTATTATGTTGAAGCCCAATTTTCTGTATCCTGTACCTTCCTTTATATTTATTGATTGAGACTATGTTCCTGTCATCTCCCAAGGAAGTGAGCAGTGGAAGTAAATTCATGAGAACTGCTATATCTGAAAATGTCTTCATTCTGTTTTCATACTTAATTAATAGTTTGGCAGGGGATAGTAGTCCAGGTTTAAATTATTTTACTTTGTGTTAACACATTTTCCCTAGAGTCACTCAAGACACTAATATTGCTGAATGGTCTTTTAAATGACAGCTAGAAACCTAATCTTTTTTTATGGGTTCCATTTTTTTCCCTTCTGGAAACATTACATTGTCTATATTGCTGAGAGTTTGAAATTTTACATTACTGTATCAATGGTAAGGGCATTTTTCTATTCGTGGCACTAGGCACTTGATGATCATTATCAATATAAGATTGTCATCCTTCGGTTCTAAAAAGTTTATTTCCTATGAAATCTGTTAATAACTACCAATGAGTTCCATATTGCACCACACACACACACACACACACACACACACACACACACGATCCTGTTCTTCCTCTTCTTGGAATGACAGTGGTTGTAATACTGAATATCCTCAAGTGACAGTCTAGTTCTCTTATCTTGCTTTCTTACTTTTTCTCCATACAGTTTACTTTTTATATTTTCTTGAACATTTCTAATGTTTTCCTTGTAAAATATTATTTTAAAATCTTCTGCTATTCTATTTTAAATACCGAAGGGCTTTTTATTGTTTCCTGAATATTTTATAGCTTCCTGTTTTATTTCATTCAGTAACTACTGCTCTAACCTTGAAAATAAACTTTAGCAGTTTCATTAAAGATGTTTATTCTATTCCTGAGTGTATCTCTGTTTCCTTTAAGTCCATATATCTACTCATTTGTTTTGCATGTGTTTTTAATGTTGCATCTTTCCTTATGTATATAATGATTATTAGTTTTTTAGTTGTAATGAAGAATAAGGCACCATAAACCCTTCAGAAACACAGTGCATGGAGGTGCAGGGATGTGCTGACTGATGTGGAGTCACTGCAGAGGGAATTTGCAAAATTGAAAAATGATGTTCTGGAGAGAGAGAGAGGAAATAAGACAGGAGTAGTGGGGTAATCCAAGTTGAATTTTTACAGATTTTTGTTAAGTATGTCAGAAAGTGATTTAGGTAAAAATGGACAATGCTAGCAGCTGTAAATAGATCTGAGAAAATTTATATAAAGGGGAAATTAGAGTCAGGAAACATATCTTAGATGCCAAGAAGGGCAAGTATACTAGGAAAAGGTCACTTTAGACACTAAACATAATCTGAGTGAAAATTCAAATTATTATTTGGAAATTACTCTGATTTTTAGTGCTATCTTCCACAAAACTAGTGAAGATAAATCACCTTTAGGTGGTAAAATTCCCATTGTACTTATTCAAAAGTGTACATACTTAAGATAAAAAATTAAGCTCATTGGACTGAAAATAAAGATATATCTGCAGCATTTGAAGCATTTAACTAAACCATAACTTGCTAGTATAAAGTATTCAAGAATCTCTTCATATCATAGATTTCTAAATCTAAAAAGTCATGAAGTCCTCCCAAATATCATTGACAATTTTATTTAGCATACTTGGAATTATTAAACCGTGATTAGTGCAGTCATCCATGTATGTGTATATGTTCATTTGCATATATGTAATTTAAATATATTTACACTCAAACTTACCTTTGAACACATATTTGAATTTGAGGGAACAAGGGATAAATGTTGGATAAAACATGATAATTAGTTTTACCATGTAAAATTCTCATCCAAAAAATTTTAGCAGTTGATTTTTGGCAATATCCTCATTGTTGTGCCCAATTAAAAGTTTCTTTGGGTCAAAGACAAATTATAATTGTTTATTAAGCTATTTGTCATTCTTTTAATATTTTAATGTGCCTGTTTTTATTTATCCCTCTAATACTAAAAAACTTTAAATCACAGGAGTACCAGTGTTCTTATTGTAGGTTCCTTATAAAAACTGAATGGCAGGGAGTTTAATAGTAATATAATGAAATCCACAAGTTTTTCATTATTGATGATGATTGGAAAAATATGGCATATGGCATATGGCCATGAGGAAGGACCAGGTATCAGAATAGCCAGGTTTGAAACCCGTTTCATTGTTCATGAACTGGATGAACTTGTTTCCTCTGCAAAAGAAATGCAAATGAAGGAAAATACAAATAAAATACTTAAGAAATGTTTGGCACATAACAAGCATCCAATATGGGTCACCTGCAATAATAGTATGTACTTGAATTATTTTTTACTTTGTTTCTTGTTCTTGCATCATATACACTGCTAATTTGGCACAGCAGAATTACAGTAAGATGAATTTTCAAGTGTGATTAAGGAAGCAAAAACAAATAGAATTTTAATTATATATAAATAAACCAGGTTTAAATCACTTTGGATGTTTTACCATAATTTTCAGTGCACCTTCAACTAGACTGGAAACCATTTATTCATCTATTAGATTTCCATTTTTTTGAGACAGTATTCTTTCTACTGTCACCCACTGTAAGAATTGAAATAGTATACCAAGTTGTACTAAATCAGAACTTGCTTTCTTGACTGAATAATTCTCAAATTCAAAACAAGCAAGAACACTTTTTTTCTGAACTGTGCTTCTCCAATTCATGAGTTACCCATAGAAATGAAAATGTATAACTTTAATTTGTATCATTAAAATATAAAAAACAATTACAGGAAGCTCTTCTAAGTCTAGGGTACAGAAATATTTTATGTAGCCTTGTGCTAGTCAGCCTTTCATTACTGTAACTAAATAACTGAAGTATGAATCAAGGGAGAGGAAATAATTGAAGAGAAATTCAAATGGAATATATGTATCAATGTATAGAGCAAAATATAAGGAGAAATTTTGAGAGAAAAGATAATGATATGACCTAGATAAATAACATAGAAATAATAGTCATTCCAGGAGGGGGAAAAAAAGAGTAATGGAGGAGATGCATTAATTGAATAAATGATAGGAAAAGATTTCCTGAAATGAAGAAAGAGTTCACTCTGCATGGTGAGAAATCTCAATATAGTCTAGATTCAGTAAGTGAGAAAAATTCCACCTGGATATACTATATGAAAGTTACTGAAATGTAATGGAAGAGAAAAAAGCTGATAGGAACCTGTGAGAAGGGATAAGATGGTCACAAAACAAAACAAAAATCAGATTAGGATTATCCTGTGCTGCAGTTGCAGCTAGAAGGCAGTAGCATAGCATTTGTATCCTCCCGACAGAATAGTAGAACTGGGAGCCTAGAATTCTGCACACAATATACAAGTTTCCATCTAAGAAAAATAAAGCTTCAAAGATATAGAATTTGTAACGTAAACCACACAGGTATTTCATCTAAGGAAAGTATTGGAGAAGAGTGTCAGTAAACAACTCATGTCCTGTAAAAGGAAACCTTAAAATGATAAAGGGAGGAAGAAGTTGTCACAAATTCCGAGTCTCCTACCTCTCCAATGAATATGCACATTCTCATTTATGCACAATGATAGGCGGTCTAAGTGTGAGGATGGGGTTAATGGGAATGTGAGGATGGGGTTAATGTGAGGACCAGACAAACTCCATCTTGTCCAGAGTACTCATACAGAGAACAGCATGACCTAAAACTGCCTCTATTTTTGGGAGACACTACAAGGTTACAAAAACAGCTTAAAAGTGTAAACCCACGGCCAGAGCCAAAAGAAAACCTTGACAAACAACTACCTATAGGGTCCAAATGTCTAGTGAAAACACAAAAACCCCTAGGCCCATAGCCAACAACAGCAAAGGTCACAGTCTCCCAACTCCCTCACCCAATCCTGTAACGCCAAGGCTTGTAACTCCCAGCTTGCAGAATTTTCCTGTATAAACCCTGATTCTCTGAGTCTCAGGGCCACTCTCCTCCACCTGCTGCATCAGAGCGCTGATGGTGGACCGAGTTCAAGCTTGTACTCACCCCTATGTGATTTCAGCGGACGCTGGGCTCTGTGGTGGTTTGTTTGGGGGTTCTCATGGATCAGGCATAACATTTGGGGACTCATCCAGGATCCCTACGACACCCCTAGACCCCGGCCCCAAGGGGTTTCTTGTTTTTCTTCTTTTTGCAGGCTGGTAAGTCTCTTTCTCTGTAGTGTCCTTGTCTGTCTGGCTGGCTTTACTTTTGTTTTATGTGGTGCGCCAAGTCTGCAAAGTCTGTATGCGTGACAAAGTTGGTCATGGCGGGACGTGCTGGAGGACCAAGGTCACGGGGAGCTGGAAGACGTTCTGGATCCCATCTGTGAAGCAGGCCACAAGCCCCTTACTGGACAACAGATAGTCTCAAATC